>JABUQX010074685.1:0-14124 GCA_015478945.1 Trachelipus rathkii | reverse complement strand
ATGCCTATCTTTCATCCAACTTCGGGTACTTAGTCGAGCATATGTATTTGTTTTGTTATGTCTTTAATATTAATCATATTTAGGTATGTTTATTTTAATAAAAATATCTTTTTTTAAATGGACTCTATGATGTGATTTTCATTTCAAATGTATGATTTTGAATTTTAATAATGCGACCTCTGTTAATATTGCTTATGTAAGAAAGGCCCATTAATTGATTATTATTAGATTGCAACACTTTTATGGTGATATTTCTTTATAATAAAATATCAAGGTATTGAAAAAAAATCACACATTTTTACGTCTTGCTCGTAACCATACATGGCATAATAAAACGGTGTGTAGATTAAAAACATACATGACAATAAAATTAAGGATCGAATATTTCTTAATAAGGTAGTACTTCTTTTTTATTATTGTAATCTATCGCGCACTTTATCAAATTGTTTATTCACTTAAATTACTAGGCCAATACATGACTAACAATAATTCTGAATCTGTTGTACATTGATTCCGTACACATGGTATTTTGCCAATTCTTTTTGACTTTTCATATTTACGGCCTCGTACACATTTCAGTTATTTTTTCTCTTTTTGCCTATTTAATTTGGATTACCTTGCCAAAGACCTAATAAACCCTTATACTTCTTTGTATAGTAAAAATTTAGCTGAGGGTGCGAATAGACAATTAGTTTTAGGGGCATATTATAAGTGCTAATAATACTGTTCATGTTGACGTGAGTTTTATAGGTTTGTTATTTACATTATATACTTCCCACATTTTATATAGGGCCATTTGGTAACCAAATTATGTTTTCAAATAACAGTGACAATACGACATCCTAGTGCGATTTTTAAGAATATTCGTCTTCTATCATTTTGTAAACAACACAAACGTATTATAATCTGTATTTATTATTCCATTAATTTATAAGGTATTTATTTAATAAATAATAAATTAATATATGAATAATTATTATTTTAATAGCATAATTATTATTATTATATGTATATGATCATAGTATGATTATAATATATAACAGTATGATAATATATATGATATATATTTAAATATTCCCGCTGTATTCTGTAAAATTTTACGCAGGTCTTCAGTAGACCGGGGACAGGTAATATAAGATAAGCGCGACGTTACGCAAACCACGGTTACATCAAGTGGGTTGACCCTCACCATTATTTGCATTTTAAAGCTAATTTTTATTACGTACGAGTAAACGGGAACAGGATACAGATTATCCTTTTTTAAATATATTCATAACTATAATAGATAGGCGCTATTAATATATACTTAATTAATATATTAATATAAATATGAGTATTAATACATACATATTAAGTAGTATATATATATAGATTATAATTGATATATAATATATAATGAATATAGTATAGATATATATTAATATTAATACTAATATAATATATTAATATAATATAATATTAATATAATATATAATTAATTTAATATAATATATATATTATAATAAATTTAATAATTAATATATAATATTATATTATTATATTGATTAATAATAAATATAATATTATATCATATAATTATAACCAACTTATATAGTATATTAATATATATATATTAATATATATAAATTATGGATATATATATATATTATAATATATATATAAATATTATATAATATATATATTTATTTATTGTTGGGATTTAGTTTGTTAAATGTTTATTCCCGACTCCCTCCTTTTGTTTTAGTCACGCTTTTGTCTGTTGTTCTGTGCGTGTTAGACTGACTATTTATAATAACTAAAGTTAATGTATTGTGTGTAGGCCTATGTTGTGAGAGACAGAATTTACTTCTTGATGAATATTTATTTGCCTTGTTTAGACATTGATGTATGATTTTTGTTGGGTAATTTAAATTGGTAAGAGAGAAGGTATAAAAAGTGATAAGTCTGAAGAGAGAGAAGAGAGAGGAAAGATGAGGAGAGAAAGATTTGAGAGAGATTGATCGAGAGAGAGAGTGCTTGATCGAAAGAGTGAGACAAAACAAAAATATTCGTGGAGAGAGTAACATTTAATATAAACTCTTGTAACTAAAAAAACCTCCAATGTGGGGCTGTGTGTCTGTGGCTGTGATAGGTTAAAATAATTATAGATTACCAACACCGACCCAGTGGTTTACCATGAATACTACCAACCCGTTTCCTGAAATGTTGCCAATCGAGAGTCGATACCGAAAGCCCCGCAACAACCTCTCTGTGGTAGACCGATGATGGCAGGACCATTCCAAATACAAATTTAACACCGCCAGGGAATTACTGTGTGAATGCCATGACACAGGTGAATGTAGTTGAGTTAAACCAGATTCTTAAGAAAGACGATTTTGTAAACAAAATAAAATCCATGTTTGTATAATAATAAGAATATATAATACCTAATTTTGGAAATGGTGTGGTGCTTTAGCACTGTTGTGTCTCCAAATTAATTTGTGGCAAAGCCTGAGCTTAAACAAAAAGCCTATGACAACATAAAAAGCCATATGTTGCGCCTTTTCTGATTACTAAACCGTCTACAGATAATGAAGAGATATAATCTAATTAGCTAAACACTTTTATGATGATTGAATAAAAGTGAAAGGAAACTTGTTTCAATTAAAAAGCTTTCACCAAAGCAAGATTTACGTGTGTGAATGGTAATGTATTTTAATGAATGTACTAGGTGTGGTTGTACCATCCTAATATTGTTTATGTATATTATATTATTAATTATATTATTATAATATAATATATGAGATGTAATATTTTTGAGAATTAATATTCAATTATATAATATAGAATATTGAAAAGTATAATATATATAATATGATATATGAGGTGAATGATTAGTATATAGTATATAATATATGAATTTGGCTATTATATGATCATGCGAAGATTATTCTTTCGTTATTTCACTGTTTTTTAGATATTTTGAAATTTTATGAATTATGAATTGAATTTATATTCGTATTTATTGAATATCTATATAGAGATATAATAATATAGATAATATTAATAATAAAGATTAATTTTCTATGAAAATATATATATATATATATAGTAGAGCGCGGGACTTTCTATTGAACTTCTCTCACCAAACAAATACCAGTGAGCTTAAAACTTTCTACTCTTTGCTCTTGTGAAAATAAACAAACCGGTCGTAACTTAACTCCCTAGCCCTAAACCTTTGTCTTGTCTGAGAGGTTGTAGACTCAGATGTGCTAAGAATTCACCCTAAACTCTTTTCTCTTTTAATGTATCAACTATAATTATTTTCATAACTTTCGTACGAAGGGATATGGAGTTGGTCCTATTTGTAAACATTAAATACTCCTTAACAGCGTCTTCGTGATCTCGAATCTCCTATTTCGATGTTCTGTGGCTTAAAATCTTTCTTTCCTTCTACTACAATAATTTAGTGCTTCTGTTACCTGTGCTCCTAATAGAACAGATTTTCACTCCTTCTTTAATATCTTTACTACTTCTCACGAGTTATATCTTCTGATCCAAATACTGAGGTCCTCTATTGGAATTTCAATGTACACAACCACTGATGCTTTGGGGTCCTCTTATACTATTTAGGTGTGGGATGTTAGTCCGCCATATATTATATCATTTCTAGCATTCTCGGAACTCAAACGAATCAAGTATTTGAGAGCATAAGACTTACAGAATAAAAAATACCATTAACGAAATTACATCATACATCTTGCACTATTCACGTGCAGCCAGTACAATTGTAATCGTCATATGGCCTGAACCAAAGTATCAATTTGATAAACCTATCTTTTGAATCATTATGAATGTTAATACACCAACAATAATCCACTAAATCGTTCAATTACCCCCGCTAGAGTTATTTAAAAGTGTAGCTTACCGACCTTCTACGCTGCCTCCATATTTAGATGATTTTAAACATGGCTGACCAGCAACCTTAATATCTACTTTAATCGGTTAATACTTCTCTTCCAACAGCTCCATCTGCCCTTTGGCGTTTTTTCTGCACTTGATCGGGGGTACTCTTGTCGGGCGCGGGTGCCTTTGTCGTCTTGCTTTTTTTCTAGCTGCAGCTTAAATATAATTGAGTGAGATGACTGCTCTGTGGTACTCTGCATTACGCTTCGGACTTCTTCTGATAATGTGTGGGGTAGGCGTGTAGATTGTGGTGGAGATGGACTTCGATTGAGGCATCATTCTTCTTCGATCTACAATCTCTCGGCCCTCCTCTCTCATGATATCCCTCCCCCACACTGCCTTCGAGCTTCTCGTGCGATTGGATTCTCTGGCCACCATTCAGGCCCCCTAGAGACAGAAATAAAATTGTTGGCGAGAAGTCATCGGGAAGGGGGGTAGAATGAAAAAAATTCTCGTATTAAACTCCTCTTCTATATCACTTCTCAGGCAGCTAATGTTTCCTTCGTGGCTAGAAATCGTTGCAGGAGATACTCTCGCGAGCCAAAATCTCGAGCCGGGGGCTTTCATCAAACAAAGTATGCTGGCTAACCTTCTTGGTTGTGGGAACAGAGGGGTCCCTAGCATGGAATAAAATCTTTTCTGGACCTCGCAAGATTGCAAAAACATCATACTAACAAATTCGAGAATTAGTTCATGCCTTTCGCGTTATTCCTCCATTCTTATTCGATCTTGATGGCTCCTTTATCTTATCGCTAACCATCCAAACTGAAAAGGCCAAATCTCTTTCGGCCTCCTTATGTTTCTCTCTAACTCGAAACCACTGGGAGCACTTCTGAGCATCGTCGCTCTCCTTCTGTCTCTCTCACGGACTGCATCCTATGTTCTTTGCCCCTGCGTGAATTACATTTTGGATCGGCGCCCAGTGTCCATTGGCATCGGCCCTCTCATGAGGATCTATTGAAACGTTAGGAAGGCGGGAATTGCGGCCGGATGGCATTCCTCCCCCGAAGTTTGAGGGAATGTGCTGTACGTGCTTACCCGCCCCCCTATTCTTCAACCTATATTCTCTATGTTCTCAATACTAACACTTTCCCTCAGGTTGGAAGCAGCACATGTCCAACATTCCGAAAAAAGGAAGCCGCTCTCTTCCTTCTAACTATCGCCCCCTATAGCTCTTCACGTATTCTACCTAAGATCTTTGAAGGCCCTTCTCCAACTCTGCACTTCTTAGACCATCTGAATCTCATTCTCTTCTTTTCCCAATCGCCCAGTAAATAGGCTTTCGGGGTGGTCAGGTCTTACTGGAATATACTTTCCTATTTAACCGATTTATTGGTTTTCCGCTCTTAGAACTACGGGGAGACTTGCGTGGGGTCGCTTGACATATCCAAAGCATTCGACCGAGGTGGCCGCCACTGCTCTCCAACATTCACGCCTCCTTTGGGTTCTCCTTTCCATTCTCTTGCTACTTACTGTCTAAGCTTTCTTTTCAAGTCGCTCAAATATTCGGCTTGGTGATGGAAGTGACTTCTTTCTATTCTTCCTATTTCTGGTCAATAGTTGTTATCCATCAGGTCTGTCTTATTCTCCCTCCTATTTCCTACTTCTCATTAATGACCTTCCTCATTAATGAATGCACATCTAACTCTATTCCAGCTCAAACTATGCCCGATGACTCGACCCGCTTCAACTTCTTCAACATCTCATCTCTTATATCAGATTCTTGCTCCCTCTTATACTGTTCTAGAATTTTCCTCCTTCGTGAGTTCTCATATCCTTTCCGATATCTATTTCTATTGCTGTTGTATCTGGATAGGAATTTTCCAGCCTGCTCATTAGGGTCGTCTCACACCCTTTAGTGAAGGGATTTATTTTTTTTAAGAAACTTCAACTGCTACAAATGGATCATCTGCGTTAGTTCTTTTTTTAACATCTCATAATTAAAACAGACACCTACCTTTCTTACAATTAATACTTTGTTTTCATACGCTTTGCTTGTCTTACACACCATTCCCATATACATCTTGTTCGAGTAATTTATTTCTATAAGTGCTGGTTCTTTCGCTTTTACTCTTTAAGTTCTTTCTTTTCTATTATTAATTTTTTTTTTTTGTTCCTTAATATTTTTTTTTATAATTATATCCTTTGGGCCTTCAATCATAAACAATGATGACTAAAATGTGGTAAAAAGTTCTGGAAATCCTTCACATAACTCTTGGATACTCAAAAACAATATGTAGATTTGCTGTTTTTCTTGTAAACATCGAGTTTCATTATATATATATTAATATATATATATATAGGCTAGTATTATATAATAATATAAATATATATCTAGCTCAAAAGATGAATTTATATAGGTAATTTTTGTTTAGACTTAACTAGAGGTAACTATTTATTCTTACTACTTTCATTTACTCAACAGGTTATAACAAGTAGTTACATTACATCTATCACTACTAACTATTTGTATATTGGACGGAGGTTTGAATATAATATACTAATATATATTATACTATATATAAATTATAGTAATTCTATTACATATTATATATATATCTTAGTAAATATATTAATATATTTATGTAATATATAAGTCATTATATATATTATAATTATTAATAGAATATATATATATATATTATAGTATACTATGAATGGGTAATTGGTCCCTGGTTAAGTATCACCCGTCAATGTTGTCAGATAGTAGTGAATCGAGTTGTCTTTTATCCTGGACAGCCGATACAGTCGGGAAAGGTTATTCCGGATGTATCGCTCTTCGGGATCAATAATGCCAAAAGGCTTAAAACTTTGTTAACCTAGTGTACCTATTTATCCATCTAGGTGTATAGTTTCAACTTTGACCCCTATTCGATCTTTGCGCCTTCTCGAACACGGAAAGATATGTTATGGACATTGGCGTGCTTGAGCACATATTTAACATATCACTTTTTCTACTAGATAATCGAATTTTTTCAATAACAAATGAAATATTTGGTTAAGTATAGTTACGTATATATTAATCTTAAATGTGTTTATTTTCAGATTATATAAGCGAATATTAATATCCGGACAAACGATATTGGAATTATGACACTCGATATTTAAATCCTAAAATTCGATCACATAATATGAATAATAGTCATTTATAATACTGAACACCAACTCATTATACGGACTATACATGTAGCACAAAATATATGCTCATTTATATATATATGTGAGTATGCTGCTCACGAGTTATATAGTGTAAGTAGTATATTTTATATACTCCAGGACTAGTTAGCTGCTGGTATGTACTCTCTCTTTATTAATACTAATATAGCCTATCTCTGTTTTCTATGGAATTCTATTTTCGAATCCACATGATTTAAGATATTTAAACCCTAACATCTCATATATACTTGAGAGAAATATTTAAAGCCTGACGTCTGATGTTTAAAATCGTAGCATCAGATTCATCATTAGTGTAGATATTATAGTAAGATTGACACTACCTCCGATTGTTTTTATATTTCAAAAGTTTGAAATGATTTTGTAGATTTTAAAACTGAGTTAATAACGGTATTTTCAGCATTTGGAAAAAATAATGTGTTTCATTGAAATGCAATTTCAAAAAGCAGAAAAGTGAATTTATTAATAGTTTTAGGTGTCTTAAATTGACGTTTTTTAATGAAATTTCAATATTTGTTTTTATATGACCAACTATTTCATTAGTTGTGAAACGTGTTTTAAATAAAGACTATTTTAACTTCTAACTTCGCTTTTTTAATTTCAACAACAAAAATTTAAAATTTTAGAACTCTTAAGTAGAATTTTTTCCTAAATTTCAACTTATGGAAATTATTTGTTATCTGATGTTGGGCTGCCGAATATACTCTTTCAGCCGTTACAAATAATAATATTTGATTGAAATGCATTTAAAAAAGCAGAAAAGGAGTTTAATAATATGTTTTAGGGCTGTTTAAAATTGACGGTTTTTTAATGAAATTTCAAATAAGTGCGATTTATTACCAAATTTTCATTATCACGTGCATGCTGGATTTATAAAAGAATTTTACTTCTAAAATTCCGCTTTCTTAAATATTTCACATTACAGAAATTATAGCACTCTTAAAAGTAGATTATTTCTATTTACATTGAAATTATTTGTTTAAATCTTAAAATTGGAGTTATTTATGCGGTATTTTCAGCATTATGAAAATAATGTGTTCATTCAAATGCAATTATCAAAAGCAGAAAAGCGAATTTATTAATAGTTTTAGGTGTCTTAAATATATTTGTTTTTATATACCAAATATTTCATTAGTTGTGAAAACCTGTTTTAATAAAAAAATTTAACTTCTAAAATTACGCTTTTTCTTAAATTTTCACATTACGAATTAAGAACTCTTAAAAGTACGATTTTTCTAAATTTAACATTTTGAATTATTTGGTAATTCTTAAATGAGTTTTTAACGGTTTTTCAGCATTTGAAAATAATGATGTTTCATATGAAATGTCATTTTCAAACGCGATAAGCGAATTTATTTATTAGTTTTAGGTTGTCTTAAATTGACGGTTTTTTAATGAATTCAATATTATGTAGTAAAGAGTTTTTATACGTCGTGAAACTGTTTTTAAGTAAAAATATTAACTTACTAAAAAATAACGCTTTTTTCTTAAATTTTCAATTACAAAATTAGAACTCTTAAAGTACGATTATTCCTAAATATCACATTTGAAATTATATGGTAAGTCTTAAAATTGAGTTTTTAACGGTATTTTAGCATTTTGAAAAAATAATGTGTTATCATTGTAACGCAATTTCAAATATTATTATTCCGAGTGGAATTTATTATATAGTATTTTACTGTTAATTGAGTTTTTTAATGAAATTTCAATATTTGTTTTTATATCACAATATTTCATTAGTTGTGAAACTGTTTTAATAAAAGAAAATTTTAACTTCTAAATTACGGGCTTTTTCTTAATTTTCAATTAAATTTAAACTCTTAAAGTACGATTTTCTAATTTCAAGATTTGAAATTATTTGTTAAATAAATTTAAAATTGAGTTTTTCACGGGATTTTAAGGATTTGAAAAAATAATGTGTTTCATTGAATGCAAATTGACTTCAAAAGCAGGAAAGAGATTTTTAATAGTTTTATGAGTCTTTAATTGACGCGCTTTTTTAATGAAAATTATATTGCCGAGAGTATGATGATTTCGTAGGTTTCTGTTAAAATTTCTTTTAAAGAAAAGATTTATGACTTCTACATTACGCTTTTTTCCTTATTTTCACATTTACAGAATTGAACTCTTAAAAGTTCGATTTTTCTAAATTTCAACATTTAAATTATTTGTTTAAATCTTAAAATTGAGTTATTTAACGGTATTTTCACAGCATTTGATAAAATAATGTGTTTCATTATAAATTGCAATTTCAAGAAGAGCTGAAAAGGTGAATTTACATTATAGTTTTTTAGTTAAGAACACGCCAACTGCCATGCATTTATTACAAAGTATTTAATTAGTTGTGAAAACCTGTTTTTAATAAAAATTTAACCTTCTAAATTAAGCTTTTTCTTAAAAATTTTCACATTACAATTTAGAACTCTTAAAAAATACGATTTTTTCCTAAATTTCAACAATTTGAAATTATTTTTGGTAAATCTGAAATTGAGTTTTTAACGGTATTTTCAGCATTTGAAAAAATGAATGTGTTTCAGAAAAGCAATTTCAAAAGCAGAAAGCGAATTTATTAATTGGTTTTAGGTGTCTTGAATTAAAGATTTATTTAATGAATTTCAATATTGTTTTTTATATAAAATATTTATTATCCTTAAATGTTTTAATAATAAAAATTTTTAACTTTAAAATTACGGTCTTATTTATTAAATATTCCACAATTAAAATTTATGAACTCTCTAAAAGTACGATTTTTTTCTAAATTTCAGCATTTGAAATTTGTTTGAGTAATATCTTATAATTGAGTTTTTACGGTATTTTTCAGCAATTTGAAAAAATAATAGTGTTTATTCATTGAATGCTATTTCACAAAAAGCAAGAAAGGGAATTTATTAATTAGTTTTTAGGTGTCTTAATTGACGTTTTTTAATGAATTTTTATTATTTTGTCTTTTTATATACAAATATTTCATTAGTTGTAGAAACATGTTTTAATAAAATTTTAACTTCTAATACGCTTTTTTCTTTCTTAAAGTTTCACATATACACAATTTTAGAACTTTAAAAGTACTATTATTCCTAATATTTCACATTTGAATAATTTTTTGGTAAATCTTTAAATTGGGTTTTTAACGGTATTTTCAGGATTTGAAAAAAATAATAGTGTTTCATGTGAAATGCAATTTCAAAGCAGAAAAGTGAAACTTTTAATAGATATTTTAGGTGTCTTATAATTGACGTTTTATATGAACATTTCAATATGTTTTTGATATACAAATATTTCATTAGTTGTACAACTGTTTTAATTAAAAAATTTAACTTCTAAATTACGCCTTTTCTTAAATTTTCATGTTACAAATTTAGAATCTATAGAAAGTCGATTTTTCTAATTTCCACATTGAGAATTGATTTGTAAATCTTAAATTTATGATTTTTACGGTATTTTCAGCTTTTAACAAAATAGATGTGTGTTATTGAATGCAATTTACAAAAGCAGTAAAGACATTTATTACTGTTTTTGGTGTTTAAATTGCGTTTTTTAATAGAATTTCAATATTTGTTTTTATTTACAATATTTTCAAATAGTTGTGAAACCTGTTTTATAAAAAATTTTAACTTTAAATTACGCTTTGCTTAAATTTTCACATTACAATTAGAACTCTTAAAAGTCGAGTTTTTCTAATTCTCAATTACTTTCAATTTCTTAGTGTGTATTATTTAAATCTGAGTTTTTAAGGTATTTTCAGCATTTGAAACGATAATGTGTTTCCTTGAAATGCAATTCTCAAAAAGGCGAACAGTCGAATTTATTATTAAGTTTTTAGGTGTTTAATTGAGTTTTTTAATGATTTCAATATTGTTTTTATAAACCAAATATTTAATTAGTCCGTAGAAAGCCCTGTTATTAATAAAAAATTTTAACACTCTCTAAATTACGCGTTTTTCTTAATTTTCACATTCACAATTGTAGAATCTTAAAAGTACGGATTTTCCTAAAATTTCAACATTTGAAATTATTGGGTAAATTTAATTGAGTGTTTATAACGTATCTTCAGCATTTGAAAAAAAATGCGTTTCATTGAAATGCATTTTCAAAAGCAGGGAGTGAATTTATTATAGTTTTAGGTGTCTTTTAATGGACGTTATTTTTAAATGAAATTTTTCAATTTGTTTTTATATTCCAAATATTTCATTAGTTGTGAAAACCTGTTTTAATAAAAAATTTTAACTTCTAAAATTGAGTTTTTCTAATTTATCCATTACAAATTTAGACTCTTAAAAGTACGATTTTTCCTAAATTCAACATTTGAAATGTATATTTGTAAATCTTAAAATTGAGTTTTTTAACGGTATTTTTTAAGACATTTGAAAAAATAATGTGTTTCATTGAAATGCAACTTCTCAAAAGCGAAAAGTGAACTTATTAATGAGTATTTTTGGTGTTTAAATTGACGTTTTTTAATGAATTCAATATTTTTGTTTTTATATACCAAATATTTCATTAGTTGTGAAAACCTGTTTTAATAAAAAATTTTAACTTCTAAAATTACGCTTTTTCTTAAATTTTCACATTACAAATTTAGAACTCTTAAAAGTACGATTTTTCCTAAATTTCAACATTTGAAATTATTTGGTAAATCTTAAAATTGAGTTTTTAACGGTATTTTCAGCATTTGAAAATAATATATTCATTGAATGCATTTATAAAAAAGCAGAAAAGAGTTTAATAATTGTCTTTAGGTGTCCTTAAATTAGTTCTTTTATGAATTTGAATAATTTGTTTTTTATTATTAAAAAAAATTCATTCGTTTTTATGATTTTTTTTTTTATAAGATTTGTAAATTTTCTTTTGAACAAAGATTAACAAAAGATTTTTCTTACGGATTTAAATTTTTGGTACTTTCTAAATTTACATTTGAAATGAATTGGAAAATTTATAATTAATAAGAAAAACGGTATTTTCAGCACATTTGAAAAAATATGTGTTTCATTAAAATGCAATTTCACAAAGCAACCTGAAAAGTGAATTTTCTAATAGTTTTGGTGTCTTAAATTACTTTTTTTAATGAAATTTCCAGTATTTGTTTTTATATACCAAATATTTCATTAGTTGTGAAAACCTGTTTTAATAAAAAATTTTAACTTCTAAAATTTTCAAATTACAAATTTAGAGCTCTTAAAAGTACGATTTTTCCTAAATTTCAACATTTGAAATGCAATTTCAAAAAGCAGAAAACCGAAAAGCGAGCCATTTGAAAAAATAATGTGTTCATTGGAAAATGCAATTTCAAAAAGCAGAAAAGAGAATTTATTAATAGTTTTAGGTGTCTTAAATTGACGTTTTTTAATGAAATTTCAATATTTGTTTTTATATACCAAATATTTCATTAGTTGTGAAAACCTGTTTTAATAAAAAATTTTAACTTCTAAAATTACGCTTTTTCTTAAATTTTCACATTTACACATTTAGACCTTAAAAGGTACGATTTTTCTAAAGTTTCAACCATTTGAAATTATTGTTAAATTTAATAATTGAGTTTTTAACGGTATATGTATATTGGAAGAAAATAAATTTTCATTAAAATGCGATTTCAAAAGCTGAAACAAGTAGAATTTTTAATAGTTTTATGGGTGTCCTTAATTAAGGTTTTTTATATAGTAAATATCTTTGAAGTTTTTATATACCAAATTCTTCATTAGTTGTGAAAACTGTTTAATAAAGAATATTTAACTTTCTAATTAGGCTTCTTATCTTAATTTATCACAATACAGAATTTAGGAACTCTTAAAAAACGATTTTTCTAAATTTCAACATTAATTATTTGTTAAGTCTTAATTATGAGTTTTTAACGGTATTATTCGCATTTTTAAAAAATATGTTGTTTCATTGAAATGATTTCAAAAGCAGAAAGAGAATTTATTAATTGTTTTAGGTGTCTTAAATTGACGTTTTTTAATGAAATTTCAATATTTGTTTTTATATACCAAATATTTCATTAGTTGTGAAAACCTGTTTTAATAAAAAATGTTTTAACTTCAAAATTAGCTTTTGCTTTAGATTTCCATTAACAGATTTCGGAACTTTTAAAAGTAGATTTTTTCCTAAATTTCAACTTTGAGAAATTAATTTGGTAATTCTTAAAATTGAGTTTTGAAGCGGGTTTTTCAGCATTTGAAAAAATAATGTGTTTCATTGAAATGCAATTTCAAAAAGCTGAAAAGCGAATTTATTAATAGTTTTAGGTGTCTTAAATTGACGTTTTTTAATGAAATTTCAATATTTGTTTTATTTATATACAACATATATATATATTTGTGAAAACCTGTTTTATAAAAATTTTACTTCTAAATACGCTTTTTATTAAATTTTCACGTTACAAATTTAGAACTCTACAAGTACGAATTTTCCTAAATTTCAACATTTGAAATTATTGTTAATCTTATAATTGAGTTTTTACGGGATTTTCTAGCATTTGAAAAATTAATGTGTTTCATTGAATGCAATTTTAAAAAAGAAAAGAGAGATTTAATTAATAGTTTTATGAGTTTTAAATTGAAAATATTTGTAATGAATTTTATATATTGGTTTTATATCCCAATATTTTATTAGTTGTGAAAACTGTTTTAATAAAAATTGTTTAATTACTTAGGCTTTTTCTAAAATTTCACATTACAAATTTTAGAACTTTTAAATAGAATTTTTCCTAATCAACTTTAAATTATTGGTTAAATTTAATTGAGTTTTTAACGGATTTTCAGCATTTTAAAAATGTTTCATTAAAATGCATTTCAAAACTGAAAATGAATTATTAATAGTGGTGTCTTTAACTAACGTTTTTTAAATGAATTTAAATGTTTTTATATAAAATATTCTTAGTTTTGTGAAACTGTTTTAATAAAAAAATTAACTGTATAAATTAGAAAATTACGTTTTACATACAAATTTAGAACTATTAAAGTCGATTTTTCTAAATTTAACATTCGAAATTATTTGTAAATCTTAAAATTG
>JABUQX010074684.1:0-27086 GCA_015478945.1 Trachelipus rathkii | reverse complement strand
GAATATTCAGAGGTCGGAGTCGGTAATTATTCAGAGGTGGAGTCGGAGTCGGAAAATTGTCTTGAACCGAGCTCCACAAACCCTGGTGATTGAGCAGGGTACGTTCATCAAGATCTAAGCTTCATGGAGGACGTTTACCAGGGCAAGTGGATATCAATAATGATAGCCGACTATTGTTTGGAGCTCATGAGGGAATATGTCGACGCTATGCACCAGATAAATCATCTTACGAAAAGAAAGTATTACTACCAATCGTAGGGATGTTATATAACTAACCCATTCCTCTATTACATTCATTGTCTGTCCCACTTACTCTTTATGGCATAGTTGTATTATATGTTTAAAATATATCTATCAAAGACAAGTATCATATCATTGCGATTTGTTTCTCTCCCATAAAAATATATTATAAATTATTAATATTATATATATATAATATATATATATATATATATAATATATATAAATATTATATATATTATTATATATATTATATATATATATATATATATATGATACCCAATCCATCTATATACCCTCTTGAAAAGGTAAAAATCATAAAAATTTACAAATCTGTGTTACACCCAATATCTCACAAATGCGATGTGATATTGCAAAAAAACCGATTAATTTGGAATCAGCATATCAATAATCAATTGCGAAACCCTGTCCAAGAAATTTCATGCTTACCAGTGTTATATACAAAGTAAAACCAAAAGTAAATAACTATTTCTTACCTATAGCAACCATTCACATTTTAAATAATTAAATGAAATTGAAAAGTCCTAGTTAAAGATATTAAACTAACTTCATTTGAATAAGCTCATAAGGTTAAAATCACCGAACCGTCGCGCACCTCAACATTCAGGGGATAACTATTTCTTGGCTTCATAAATATTTCCCCCTGTTCTAAATATTCTTTCCCTTTCGACTGATGACGGTGGAGCTGAAGGTATTTATATTGCCAGTTTTGCAAACTTCATAAAAAACTATTTCCAGTGTTTCCACGCAATTGAAGGGATAATCATTGTCTTCACTGGTCAGAGTAGGTCAACTTTATATATTTGTTATTTCTTGATGTAATTCATTATGAGTCTTTTACATTTATGTACAATAATCACCATCGTCAGAAGAAGGGGACTTTCTTTTTCACATCACTTTCTTTTCTTGATGACGATTTGATGCCACAATTTCTTTAAACAATCCATTAAAGAAGTGGAAATGGAACCTCAGCTTCACTTTCCCCCACTACGTGAATCATCGTCAGCAGAAGAGTTAGGAGCTAAATTTTCATGCACTTCTTTCCATGCCTCAACGACCATATTTTTCTCACGCATTCATCGGCCTCGTGTTGAAAAATTAGGATCGCAGATCTAAGACCGTAACTACACAAAAATTTAACAAAAAATTTGTGCATATTTGTAACTACAGATTTCTTAAGCTCTTCAATGAGTGTAATTATTCCACTGAGCTTTTGCTTTTAATTGCCTTATTAAAAATAGATTTATTGCTAGAATGGAAGGGATCACTTGGGCGACTGGTACTTCACGTTTAATGCTTGTTTAGTGATGTTGTCAAATGGCATCAAGTAAATGTATAATTTATGCACTGAAATCAGTCAACATTTTTATTGCACTGCAGCAGCGTTATGGATTAGGGGAAATTTTTGTTCAAGCATCTTTTAAGCATAGTTCATAAGTTCTGCTTCCAGCGTTAGAAACGTATTGAATAATGTTATCTGTTATGACAGTCAAGCTGCATCGTAAAGTTTTTAAGAACTTGCAGCACCCGTTGCTGATGGTGAAATAGAGGATATGCTTCTGCAATTAAATAAATATCTTTAACAGACTCATGAACAAATATTGAAAATGAATATATATTATATATATAATATATATTATATATTAAATATTATATTAATATTATATTATATATATATTAATATAATTAATATATATAATATATATATATAATATATATTATATATATATACTATATATATATGTATATAATATATTATATATATAATATAGTATATATATAGATTTATATAATATATATTATATATATATATATATATATATATATATATATATATAGCTATATATATATATATATATTATATATATAATATATATATATATATTAAATATATAATATATATTACATATTAATATTATATTATATAATATATATATATATGATTATATATATAGTATATTAGTGATTGCAGGTAAATCCACCATCTGCAGAGCATCCACACATTATGAAAGATCCACATCCCGCTTTAGCCCTGCGGATGTTGCGCGGAGATTTATTATCGATTGATAAAAAATATATAAAAAGTACTTAGATGATCTCGAAATTGAAATGAGTTTAAAGGGAATTCAAAACGGCTGTGATATTCCATAATCTTAATGTTATTCAAAGACATCCAACCGCTGGAATAGTACACTTCATATGATGGAAAGAATGTTATTGCTCAAAGACCTCTTGCTTTGTACCCAGTTCGTATATCCAAAGTTAGTCATTCTTACTATGTGGAATATACATTCATTATCAAAACGGCAATCAGTAGTCAACCATTGAAGAATTATCAAAATAAACGCGTCTCTGCAGTTTCTGTCTCCGATGAAATACCATTAATCCCAACGCTAAGGAAGAATTTTGAGCCACTTTAATGAAATGATGACATTAAAAAAAAAACAAAGATGTAATTAAACTAGAGCTAGAAAAATGCTTTGGTTCTGTGGAAATTAATGACCTTCATACATACAACTTACTTAGATACCCGTTATAAAGGCAAGTTTTTTTTGTAACAGTATTAAAATCGTCAATTTGTGTTGCCATTGAAAACTTTAATCCGAACAGTCTATTAATTCGCCACCCACTAAAAAGGAAAAAAGCTAAATCTGCAGAACCAACAACCTCTACAAGTAAATCAATGACAGATTCACTCGAAGAATTTCTACATCCAGTAGTGGATGAAGAACACACACATTACCAAAGATGTAATGCAAATGATTGAAAACTATCACCAAGAAAAACGATTAGATACAAATAGGGTTGGGATTAAAAAAAAACGTGTTCATTTTTTTAAAAAAGACGTTTTTTTTTAACAAAAAACCAAAGGCAAAAATTTTTGGTTTTTTTTTGTTTTTTTTTAAATTACTTATTTTACATATATATCAAGTCTTTTTAGGGTATTTAGCATTAAAATACAGTAAATACAATATGTTAAAAGAGGTATACAATATATAAAGTAGAGTTTAGTACTTAATAAAGTTTTATTAGTGCTCTAGGGCATATAATTATTAATTTTTCACATGACTGATATATTATATTATTATATATAATATATATAGTATATTATATTATATATATAATATATATTATATATATTATATATTATAATATTATATATATAATATATATATATATATATAATATATAAATATATATATGGTATATATATATATATATGATATATATTATATATAAATATATATAATATATATATTATAAGATATTATATATATATATATATATTTTAATATACATATATAATGTAATATAATATATAATATATATATATATATATATATAAATATATTATATAATATATAATATTATAATTATATAATATATAATATATTATATAATATATCTATTAGGATGTACCGATAGTATCGGTATCGGTATCGGTAGTATCGGCCATTTTTGATGGTACTCCGGTATCGCTATCCGTTAAAATGGCGATACTTAGCCGATATTCTTCTTGTTTGGGTGAAAAATTATGAGAACTTTTAGAATCAAGTCAATAAATCTAATTCGATATAGATACCTAGTACCAAGTTATGTTTTTTTTCCTCGATTTCATTTTTAACTTAGATTTTTAGCTTTCTCCAACTTGGTCTTTTGCGTAAAATTTACCTATTTGGGACAGCCATTATTATAATTATACAAATTTATCTACTTATTTTAGTTGTCAATAGTAGTTTTTTTGTACGAAATTTTCGTGAGGGTGTGGTGGGGAGTGCGTGAGTGTTTTAAAACTTTCTGGATTATTCATATTTAAGATTTGTGTAAATAGGGTTTTATCGTTTAAAATTTAGGTTTAGCATACGAATAAATTTTCCTCATTTCTCCTTTGTTTTTGCTATTTGTTCTGTTTTTTTTTTTTGATTGCGTGTTGCGTGTGCGTGTGCGTGTATGATAGCAGATTTGCACAAGCGTGGCTTTCTTTTGACTTTACCAACATCAATGGCTTGCACTCACTCTGCATCCATGGAATACTACCTCTCTAACTCTAAAACTAATTTTATGCTCTTGTCTGAGACCCAGATGGCTAAGAATTCATCTTCAACTCGTTTAATATATCCAACTTATTGTAATGCAGGTAACATCCGCATCGACTCCGACTTATTTAAAATCCGCATCCGTCGCTTTGCCTCGGATGTTGCGCGGAGTTTATTGCGAGATTTGATAAAGAATTTCTATAATAAAATACTTAAGATGAATTGAAAAAAAAATGAAATGAATGAGTTAAAGCCAATTCAAAAACGGCTGATATATCCATATCTTAATGTATCAAAGACATTCCAACTCGCTGGAATAGTATACTTCACATGATGGAAAGAAGTAATGCTCAAAGAACTTCTTGCTTCGTACGCTAGTTCGCATTCAAAGTTAACAATCTTATAATGTTGCGAAAATAACTTCAAATCCGACTGCATAAGGCTATTGAAACATTTGAAAGAAACTAACAAAAAATCACGCCACACAGCTCTGTCGCTCTTATGTAAACACCATGATCTCAACGCCAAGGAAGCATTTGTGAACCATCTTAAATGAAATGATGACGTAAAAAGAATGGAAAGATGTAATTAAACTAGAGATAGAAAACGCTTTGTTCTGTGGAAATTAATGACTTCTACTACTGCAACTTACTTAGTTCCCGTTATAAGTAAGTTTTTTTTGATAATGGATATTGAACAATTTTAATCGTTACTTTGTGTGACAGTTTGGAAAAAACTTTCAAGCCGAACAGTCTATTAATTCGCACCCATTAAAGGAAAAAAAACAAAAATCTACAGAACCAAACACCTTCCAAGTAAATCAATACAGATTCACTGAAGAATTCTACAGTCCAGTAGTGATGAAACACACGCGATACAAAAAGATGAAGTGCAAATGAGTGAAAACTATCACCAAGAAAAAAGATTAGACTTCAAATGATGATCCATCAGGTTGGTGGAAAGTTATCAAGTTTACCCAAGTTGATAGAACGGAAGGAAAACTATCAATCCGAACAGTCTATAATTTGCCACCCATAAAAAGGAAAAATATATACAGAACCAACATCTTTCGACAAGTAAATCAATAACAGATATCACTGGAAAAATTTCTACAGTCCAGTAGTGTGAAGAAACACGCATTATCAAAAGATACAGTGCAATGATTGGAAACTATCACCAAGAAAACGACTAGATACCAAATCAAATGACGATTCCTATCAGTTGGTGGAGTTTAATTAAGCAAAATGCAAAATGCTTACCCACGCTTATGAGTAAACTTGCAAGGAAATCCTGGCCTGTCCTCCAACTAGTGTTCAAGTGAGAGACTATTTAGCAATGCTGGCCTAATATATGTTGAAGAGAAACAGACTCTCAGCAGAAAGGCAGAAAAATTGAGGTCTCTCAAGCACAACCTTCCCATATTTGAATTTCAATACTATGCAAAAAGTATATAAATCATTGTAAAATCTCTTTCATTAAGTTCGGAGGTTAGGGAAAGAGTTTGATGGGTCAAAATGTAAACAATTTATTAATAGATTTGGGAATATATATATTATATATATCATATTATATTATATATATATATATATATATATATATATATATAAATATTTATATATATATATATATAGATATATATATGATATATACCGTAATATTATAATATATATGATAATATGGAAACATCCGCATCGCATTCCGCAAGTTCCGCTCCGCGGATGTAAAATCAACTCCGCATCCGCCTGCCGCGTGCGAAAAAAAATGACATCTGCAGCATCACTAATCCAACTATAACGATTTATAATTTCCGTCTGAAGGGTGAGTATGTGCCTATGTAAATATAACATTCCTATAGCCACGTCTCCAGAATCTCGATCTCCTAACTCGATGTTTCTGTGGCTTAAAATCTTTCTTCATTCTACTTACAATATTCTTATGCTTCTCCTACTGTTCCCTAACAGAACAGATTTTTCATGCCTTTTTTGATTACCTACTACTTCTCACAGACTGTGTATATCTTCTCATCCAAATACTGTGGTCCTCTATCTAGGGGATTTCAATGTACCACAAAACTGAATTGTTGGTTCCTCTCGTACTGAATTAGTTGGGAGAAGCCGAATCAGTCATATTCTCACGATCTGGGAGCAACTGATTAAAAACCTACCACACTTTCGGATCGTCCCAACCAATTCTTGAACAACTGACCTATGTTTCACCACTAGTCCTTCTCTCGTATAAATACACCCCCTTCGCTCCTATCGGTAAATCTGACCACACCTTATATCACTTAATTTTAATACTTTCCCTCCAACAGCTCCCATCCTGCCCTATGCGGTTTTTCTGCACTTTGATCGGGCCGTTTGATCGGGCCGTTGCTTCTACGCTAACTATAATGGGAATGACTGCTTTGACTCTTAAGACGCTTAAGTTCTGCCGATAAAGTGGGACTGTAATTGTTAATGGGATGAGCAGGTTCATTCTTCTTGGACTAATCTTTTTCTCCTCAAATCCATGGTTCGATCGTGCTTTTTTCCTGGCCATTCAGGCTAGAGACCATGCTTATCGGGTGTGGAAAATTTCTTCCTATCACTCTTGCAATTTTCATTTAGCTAGAAACCGTTGCAGGGATACTCTCGACGAGCAAAGCGGACTTTAATTAAACGAAAATGGCTGAACCTCCTGTGGTCTCCTACTGACAAATCTCTCTGACCTCTTGCCAAAAACATCTCTAACACTTCTGTAAATCATCCTTTCTCCTCTTATTCGCTCTGTTGATTCTGTTGTTAATACTCCAACTGAAAAGGCCATATCTCTATTGGCCCCTATTTTTCCTCTAATTCAACCCGGGACGATTCTGTAATTCCTCTTCCCCTCCTTCCTCCTCTCAGGTGTCTATGCCTTTACCTGTCTTTTCATTTGATCGGGTGCATGAGCTCCTGAAATTTATGAACGTTAGGAGGCGGGTGCCCGGATGGCATTCCTCTCGAGTTTTGAGGAAGGTGCTTCCGTGCTGACCCACCCCTCGTTCAACTAATTCTCTATGCCTCAATACAGCACTTTCCCTCAGTGTGGAAGCCGCGCATATTCCCAACCTATTCTGAAAAAAATGATGCTGCTCTGATCCGTCTTAACTTATCGCCCTATATGCTCTCAGCAGGAATATATTGAAACATCTTTGAAACCTTTCTTAACTCTCACTTCATTAGGATCATCTTGTGATCTCTTTCTCTTCTTTCGTGATTACAGTACGGCTCTCGGTGCTCGAGATCTACTTGCGATATACTTTCTATTTAACAGATTTATGGTTTTCCGCCCTTGGAACTACGGAGACTTGTGTTGGTGGCGCTACATATCAAAGCTTGTGACCGGCGAAGACACGCGTTCACAGCTCTCAAGCTCCTCCTTTGGGTTTCCTTCTTCTCTTTGCATGTCATGTCGAGCTTTCTTTCAAATCGCTTCATATCGGCTGTTATTGATGGGACGACTTCTTTTTCTGTCATCAGTGTGTTCCTCAGGTTCTGTGTATATACTCCTACTTATTCCTGCCTTTTCATCAATGATTCTCACCTGCAATCTAACTCGAGCCACCATAGGTCATGACTTGACCCCTTATTTCTTCAACTCGTATCAATTTTGCTCCTACTTTTACTTCTAGAATTGCTCTCAGTCTGAAATCTCTCTGATTTCTATTCTCTCTGATCTGCATAGAATTTCCCATTGGAGTAGCTTCAAACTTTGTGAAAATTTAGCTCTTTAAAAACTTCACTTCTACAAACCCTCCCTCTCAAAATACATTCTAACTTTCCTATCTCTTTTCGACGGTTCTCTCGTCTCTAGTGACAACTATAAACATCCTTGGCCCTTAACATAAACAAAAAAAATGTTTGAAAACCTCAAATCACAATGGTTGCTGGGCGGCCTCAAAGAAACTGGAGGTTCTGTGACTGCGAGAATTTTTTCCTCTTCTCAGCTGATCCAGCTACACTAAGGGTCTCATCCGCCTTGTATGGAGTACTGGCTCTCATATATGTGGGGGCGGGGGCTCTTGGTTTCCTCCGGCTTTTGGATAGGGGTCAGGTCAAAGGCCAAAAGACTTACTAAACTTGACTAAATTATTTTCTAGTTCAATGACCCTTTATATTTGCGGGCGGATGTTGGGGCTTTTTCCTTTTTCTATAGGTAATACAGCGGCAGATGCTCGGGGGAACTATCCACTCGCATTACCAACCACCTTTACGACAGCCTCGTAGCACAAGGGGTGCCGTGTCGGCACAGAGTTTTGTGGTGATGTTAGTAACTCCAGACTGGTCGCTGCGCGGTGTTTCCTTTCCTGCCACCTCTGTTTCTTGTGGAATTCTCTTCCATCATCTGTGTTCCTACTCAATTTATTTCCCTCACTTTAAAGCCTGCGTCCTGTGCTTCATCTCGTAATTTGCGTTAGAAGGATTTTTGAGGCGTTCAACACCCACTCCTTGAATAGGGTACTGCCCGGAGCGGCGGTGACAACTGTAAAAAAATAATAATAATAGTCTCTATAGGAATTCCTTAAGCTAGCTGAAACTCCACAAGAATGGCACCTCCGACGGTTAACCACTTCTAGAATGCATTTAAAAAGCATAACCGAGGAGCTTGCTCGCTTAACAAAAAAAAAAAAAAAAGAAAAAAGATTCACAAGTGGAAGCCGCCTTATCAGCAACCCCTGGCAACAGCACGAAGTGACGATGGTGGCTTTTTCAGCAAATAAACCTACTGAAGATGAGGATTGGATATGTTAGATTTGATAAGTTCATGCCGAAATTGCATTGACATTCTCATTCACCTTCAAAGGACTACAGGGAACCTCATCGTAAAAAACTGAAGAGGACAGTCATCAAGTGAGCCAAGATAATTCAAAGTGCAGTAGTTAAGAGGAGATGAGGGCTCTACTGAAAAACATGAGATGCTGCCTACAAAGAGAATCCTTTCATTGCTGGGTGGGAGTGTTACTGCTAATTATTTTCATATTATCAGTGCATTGAGGCAATTATAATGGTTCAGCCACCTCTTCATCAGGTCGAGAGACGAGCGTATTATAGTTTGAGGAGAATGTAACACTCCCAAAAGGAACAGGTCTCTCGCCAAGATACTGTGAAGCTAATGTTTTGCAATCACAATTGTGAATTTAATTTGAGTATTGATTGATATCTATCTTAAAAGAGTATTTTATTATGTCATGTTTGCAGTTATAGCGTTTTTTTTATTTTAACTTATTCGGCTGATTTAATCTGAGGTCTCTTCTTTCATTGATTTTGATTCTTTATATTTGATAGGACAGTTAAAAGAACTCTTTTCTTGTAAATTGTAACTTCATGTAAAACATAAAAGCAAGTAGCTAAACTTTGTTAAAACTTACTGAAAAATGGAAATGGATAATTTTTTAAATAAACACAAACATAAAAAAGTTATTAATATTAATTTGCAAATATTATTCCTTAAAGGTACATATTTTAATTTAGAAAATAAATATACTTGGCACAACCAAAATGAAATATAAATGACTAGTATTGTTTGTAAGGGAATGCAATCTGAGTTGCCTAGCAGTACACAAATGCTATCTTATTACTGTGTATTATTATATTAATTAAAAGTCGCGTATCGGTATCGGTACATTGTAAAAAAAGGTATCGGCACCCTAAAAGAAATAGAGTACGTATCGGTATCGGCCTCTTTTCAGGTACATCCCTAAATATATAATATATATTATATTAGATTATATTATATATAGGTAATAATATATATATATATATATATATTATATATATAGATATATTATATTTATATATATATATATTGATATATATTAATATATATAATATATAATTATATATATATAAGATATATATATATTTAATATTATATATATATATATTATATAATATATATATATATACCGGTATATATAGATTATATATATATATGAATATATTATCATATATATATTATATATATATATATATATATCTATATATATATTATATATATATATATATTATATATATATAGGATATATTATATATATTCTTCATCTAACTTTTTCTCCCCAAGGTGGTAAGGTGCGGAACAAGCATCAGAAAAGAAAGCAGTAGAAGAATATGACAAAAGTCGAAACGAAAGCCCAGCCTTACCCCCCCCCCTTTGTTACCAATTAATTAGAAGGACTCTCGCAGTTCAGAAATGCCACCCTATAGCTATCACTGGACTGCGACGGGCCCTCACTATGGTAAATCGTCAGTTAAGGGTTCATCCCTGACCCAGGTGGACCACAACCATACCCCCTACAAAAATCCGCCATTCTCTCGTTATATGCACCTTATTCTCGCCTCTGCCAACTCACATTTCTGTCCTTCAGAATTCGTTTACTGACTCAATTCACGTTTTTTCTTCGATCTCCAGCCGTCGGCTTTTCAACACCACCCTCGCACTAACATCCGCTTAAACGGACTATCATCATCCTGTTTCACATGACCAACCATCTCAACATACTTTCATCTTATTCTCTCGTTTACCCCTTTCTTCACACCACAAACTCTCTAAGATGTCTTCCTCATTTTATCAAGTTCTTTCACACCTAGCAGGCCCCTAAGATTGTCCATTGGTCTGAACATCATGAACTTTAGATCTAGACTTCATTATTCCAGACCATGGCTACTCTATACAAAACACAAGGTAACACATACCGTCATGAAGACCGCAGCGCAACTAAGACTTAGTCCCTTACATTCACCAACGGATTTAATGCACCAGCCACCTTCCTGCCATCACAACTGATCTAGCTACACTCTGCCTATCATCCGTTCCTTTCATCGCAACATACCTAATTATTTAAACTCAGACCACTGTTCCAGTGCTCACCATCTAACATAACTTCACACTGAGGGACTGTGTCCTCACTCACAACCATAACCTTACTCTTTATCTACGTTACCTTTCAAACCCCTCCTTTACACACCCTGGCCAAATCTCTTTGCAATTCTTCTCAAACTTCAATTCGCACAACAAAACAAATCATCCGCATATATAGGTAGGGGCACCCTCCACTCAGTCTCCATCTTCTAACAACATTCTGTCACGCCACCTTTCAATTCTTCATTAAAAACCATCCATATACAATTGAATAACCAAAGGAGACAACACAACCCTGCCTCACTTCGCTCTATTAATACTAAACAATCACTTGACCCATTTATTCTTACACACGCTCACTATCGTCATACATACTTTTGATTCCATTCAGAAGCCTATCACAACACTATATCACTTACACCTGCCATAGACCTTCCCTAATTAACCCTATCATACCCCTGTTGCAAATCAATTAAAACTAATACAAATTTATCTTCCCTCCTCATTTTTCTCTTTCATTTGTTCAATGTAAAAGATTTGATCCACACATCCTATACTACTCTAAACGCACCTTGTTCTTCACCATCAGTCCTTCAGTCACTCGGCGCACTCTTCGACCAAACACCAGCATATATCTTCCCTACACACTCAATAAATAACTACCCTATAATTTCTACAGTTCCCTTATCTCCCTTACCTTATATAAGGATACTATTGCTCCCCTCCAATCCCTCGAAACTAAACCCTCCATAAGCGCTTTATTACACAACTTCCAAATCCATCAATCACCATCTCGCCTCGTTCTTGATCATTCACCGTTAATTTCATCTATACCTGCAGAGTTTACCATTCTTCAACTTTTCACTCTACCCATTTCGCTCCTTGCTAAAACCTCATCCCCAAAATAACCTATCTTCTTTCACCATCAAACCCACACAGTCATTATCACCTCTTCATTACTGCCAATATCATACAGATTTTCTTCCACATCCACCACAATCCATTCATCAGTTACAAAACACGCATCCCTATTCGATTATTTCTGAGCAGGTTTTACTTATTCTAATTCAACCTTTCGCGCTTCTTCCAGAAGAGCTTCCGTATCCCTTGTAAGTTCCCCATTCATCCTCCTTCCAAATGTTCATTTACCTCTTCTTTTCTTACGTATGCATCTTTTAGCATGCCTTTTTTCCTCCTTATATGAATTCAAGCATCTTTCTTTTGAACTTAATCATTGGCTCTTAGTACATTCACCACGCCTCTTTACTTTTAACCGCTTGGCATCACCTTTCATTCCACCACCTCACGTTAGCATTCTTACTTCCTACTTTAGCACACCACATACTTCTTTTGCCACTGCTAACAATTGCTTCTTCATTTGCTTCCAGATTTATCCAGTTCACATTGTTCACATTCAACTGATTTACTTGCGAGCTTTACATACTTATGCTTATTAACCTTGTTCACTAAACTTCTGCACTCTTAATTTTACCACTTCCTTCCGTATCACCTTCCTATCCATCCAAGCCCCACTAACTTAATTTTACATAGAAACAACATAATGATCCGAAATCCCATTCCTAAAACCCCTCACTAATTTAACATCCACACATACCTTCAACATCTCGCTTTCACCAACACAACATCAAATCATATTTTCACTTCATACCATCCTACCTACACAACCTCTAGTACCTATGGATACTTCTTGTGTTGAAAAGAAAGTATTCTTACACACATACCTCTCCTCTCACAGAAATCAATTCACCTTCCTTACCATTCTCATTTTTTTCTGACACCCCAAAGACCTTACCTGTCTATACCATCTTTTTATTTGATCCTATTATAGATATAGGGTATGTTAGAATATATAGTATACGGTCGATATTGTTAGTATTTCTATGATATATACATATAGTATCGTATTATATAATATTTATATAAGAACTATAGGTTATACTGGATATAATTATATATACGGTTATGTAGTTATATTAGTATATATATTATATATAATATATAATATTATATAATATATATATATATATTATTATATATATATTTATATATATATATATATATATATATTATATATATAAATATATTATATATATATATACTATATATTATATATTAATATTATTATAAATATAATATATATGTTATATTAGTTATATATATATATATATATATATATGAATATATATTTATATATATATATATATATTATATATTATTATATATATTTGGTATGCGGCTGCCATGCATTCTTTTGTCCCCTTTCAGGTGATTGTGCCCATCTCAATCGCGAGGTAATGAAGAAGTAGAGAGCAGAAGGTGCAACGAGACAATGAAGACTGGAGAGGAGATCATGGCAGTCCTAGGAGCTCAAGTAATATCAAGTTCAAGTTGACAGGGCTATGATGTATTTGGTATTATATATTATATATTATCATATTAAGATTGATGCCACATTTTATTCATGTTGCTTATTACCACCTGTGCCTTTTCAATGGTATTATAGACATACGTTAATTAGGACGACAAAGTAAAGAATGTAGAGGGAATTTGTCAGTCGCAAAGCGAATGTTTCCATGAAGAAGTATTGTTATTCTGATACTTTCATTTCTCGATTTTACTACATTGTGAAGATAGTAGCTATTCTGCTACAGTTATAATCGAGGAATTCTAGTCCCCTCACAAAGGTGTGACAACTTTCTATAATCTTTATGGGTGCAATACTTTCAAAGATAACCTTTGTCATTGTAGATTCTAGAAGTTGCGTTAGAGGCTCTGATAACTGCCGATTTTTGCAGGGATCAACTGGAGCTGTTGCTCCGGGCTGTGACCGATTGTCGGATTGTCGGCTGGGATCAATCTGATCGATTTTTTTTCAGGGACATACTCGTTATGAAACTGAGTGACCATCCTGCGCTGGCCGGTTGGTTACGCCATTCTGAGTTATTGCCAACCGCGGCCATGAATTGCCTGAATCATAAGCCGATTTGCGCCATATATGATGCATTGCCGCCTTAGTTGACGTACCGCGATGGTCTCGATAGTGGTCACACGACTGAGACAAGTATACGTGTTCTCATATAAATTATGTAGTTCACATAACTTTGTACGGACGTATCTTTAACGCACATAGTTCTGTTGACAAACGTAATCCTAAACTTTAACGAAATGAGCTGACTAATATATCGTTCTGGAATTTTATCTTCACATCTATATTACAACAATTTATTTTGTAATAACCGAACTCTTACTAATTGCCTGGATAGCCTTTATTAAGATCTATCATTATGTAATTCGATTAAATAACGAAAAATCAACCTCTTTTCACTAACTCTTACTTACAATATGCATATAATCTAATATATAGCACAATTCGTTGAGTAGCGGCGAAAAAAGAGGTTAAATAACCTTCATTACCGCGAAATTACCATTATTCCTCGGCCATTCTTAAGTTGGTGCGACTATATTATTATGTCGAATAGGAAATACTCTTCGATGGGCTATCTTCGCCGAGAAATAGTCGATCGTTCTTGCTAATTCAATTTATTAACCTTACGATCCGGGCAGCGTCGATTGACCACTGCTAATTGTATGGTCATCGTCTGATTGACTCGTGCCATTTATACTTATTCGCCACTTCGCGGAGCGTGTCTCTGATTTAAGTATTTAAAAAATTTGCACTCGAATTGGATATGCGAGTGCGAGAATTATCCTATATTTATATAGTTATCGACTCTTGCTGGTAGACTATTTTAATACCTCATACATCGGAGTCCGAGTCTTTGCCCTTTCCATAAAACCGTGAACTACATATATTAAATGAATGCTGTTGTTGATCCATTTGCTTACCAATATCATTCAAATGTAAGTCCTGACAAGATCAATAGGGTCTGTCAACCCACAAGCGCCCACAATGCACATTAAACTAATGAATGGTCGTTCCATCTGACATAATGTCATATAGTATTGTATATAGATGATGATTGTGTTATTCCGCCTACATTACGTGAATACTGGACCTTAACCTCTCCTGCCGTTTTAGTATTAGATAAGGGGGTCTATTGCATCATAGCATAGTTCGCTTTACAGAAGTCAATTATTACCACCCCTCGGAGCTATCCCGTCTGTCTACCCTTCTTTTTCATTTTATTTACAAAAAGAGTGCCGCAACGGCTGGTGGCGCTTTCCCTTGCCTCGACATGTAACAGGCTCCGTGGCCTTGCATCTTAGAGGATCTCAAACCGTTCTGGCTGTGTGAGTTTATATTAGGAAGCGACTTCCATCTGCACCGCGCCTTGCTTGGCTTGTAGGAGGTCTTCTTCTTTCGTCCAAGTTGGTGCATACCGGATTTAATTTTTTGGCCCTAGCCCACTTTATTGATCGAGTCTTTGGGGTTAGGTTTGTCGCAAGGCCCCCTTTCCGGGCACAGCTTCCGCAGATCTTCCCTTTGACAGTTATCTATTTACCTCTCAAGTAAGAAGCCCACAAAGAACAATATGGACAAATGGTCGGATTTCCCGGTCCTCTGCCCAGGTGAAGGGGATTGATATTTATCACCTCTTCTTGTGTTTGGTCGACTTATCTTGGGGGGGCTGGATCCTAAAAATTATTCATGGCAGTTTCCTTGCATTTCCTTTACTTTTCATGCTCCACCATGTCTAATATTGCAGTTCTATGGATCTCGGAAGACGCAGAAACAATGGGATTAGATGTTGGCTAGATGGAAGATGGATAAACTATGTGCATACTTCCTAGTTCGCGTATGGCATTGTCTTTGACCACACCATATGTTTCCGACACAAGATGCTATAAGTCTGAATTAACTTTCGCGTGCTTGTGCCTGGGTGGCCTGGCTTGTAGGCGATTGGTCTCATCGGATGGGTTCTTCGCACTGGTCTCCTTAAAGAAACATTGACCAGATATATTTCTAGGAGACTTCGCACTTCTTGGAAAATTATCATTCTTCGGGTGAAGTGCTTTAATCTTGAGCTTGGAGTTGAAGAGGGTTAGACCTGGAGGACAAGTAAGTGCATGGTTTCATATAGCGGTTGACAGCAGAATTTCTTCCGATTGTGTCTTCCTTGGTGCAGGTTACTCTTTAGGGAAAACCGGTGAGAATTTAGACGGGCTGCTCGTAGATGATGCACACATCAGCAGACCACGAGCCCGTTTGAATACGACAAGTATGCCGGCTGATTGCATATCCGGCAGGGTATCATGTTAGGATGCGATTGGCCGAGATTCTTACTGTAATTGCATGGAATCAAAAGCCATTTAATCGTGATTGAGCGCCATCGGACCCTTCGTAAATTCACGACAATGCCATCACAGGCGATTTTGCGGGCAGGGTGATCCCACAGTTTCCTTGCCGGCATAATTCAGACCACGATAATAGCTGAGCGGCGGCCGTAAGACAATTGATATGGTCCTAGTTTCGCATGTTCATACCGGGTACCTGTCCAGCCTGGTCAAGCGAACGTTAGGCATAAGATCTCGCTAGCAATGCACCCGGAAGTCGTAGGATTGTCGGAGCAAAGGATAGCTTGGGCAAAGATTATATCCTATTATATCGTCCTACCGCCAAGAGTCCTCCTCGTGTCATGCTAGCACGGATCGGATGAAAGCTGCGTTGTGAGTGTATGGCCTGCCTCTTTTGGGATCTTCACTAACTAACTAGCGATCTCCAATTGATCCAATCCAGCGCACCCCAGCATTGAGTCAACTCGATGATATACTACTTCAAACAGTCTGACTTACTTTGCTACCCAATTATTCCCCAAGCCGAGGTATTACTCGAATATGTTCTTCATATCTTTTGAGTGGAACGGCCCGAGGTCCAACACTCAGAGTCGATGTTGGTGGCCGATGAGGACCCCCGGAAGCCTATACCGCGCACAAAAAGCTAATCGCCAAGGGGCTCCAGTTCATCAGCTTTGGCGGGTTGGTTACCTGGGATAAGGTTCAGTTCATCGCATGCTGACTTCGCACGCTAGACTGCATGTCGCTTAACAGGGAGCCCGCTAAGTGCGGGAACACTATATTAAAGGTTCTTCTGTGCCACGCATCCGTTCAACACGCAAGTTTATGCATACACATGCCATCGGATGGAAAGACTGTTAATAAATTCTCTGGAGGTGTTGAACGATATTGCGTGAAAGGAGTCACCTTACCCAGGGTACCAACATGATGACTGGCGATAGTTCGTTGGGTGTGCAGGCACGCGGGCCGGCGGAACGAAACGGCCGTTACGCATGGACGCTTGCAGCGGATGCAGCGGAAGATACTACTATGCGAGATTAGCCTCGGCAATGCATCCAGTGATCGGCCCAGTTAACTAAGAAAAATGATCATATCCCTGCTGCTAAAGCAGTGCTTTAATCACATGGTGGAATCAGAGTCTGAGATTGAAGAAGCAAAAAGGCCACACGAGGTTCATGCTGGCTAAGAGGAAGTCTGGGGAGAGTATTAATATGTTTGCATTACGACTTGAGCAACTGGCTAGTCGGGCGTACCCTGGTATGAACATGCGAACACATGACAACTTACGCCGCGCCTTTGTTTAATATGCCGCTGGATGTGGAACAGAGAATGCGTGATTATATTTTGAATCATGAAGGGCGAACTGGCCAAAGATTAGGTTTTGATCAGATAGTACGATTGGCCAATGAGCATTACAATGAACTCGGCATAGAACAAGGTAAGGATGAGGTGGAGTCTGAGGTCATCACCATATCTCACGTCACTCTACAGATTCTGCACCAAGGGAAGAACATATAACGAAATTGTGAACCGTTATGCTCCTAGGCAGACTTCTTCACCCAAAGCTCAGAAGACTAAGCATCAAGAGAATGATAATTTTCCAAGAAGTCAGCAGAAAAATTCTGGTAATGTTGGAAGGACCCAGGGAAGCCCACAAAATGCTAGGAAAGCCCAGGCCAGCCAGCAAAACACGCGAAGATCAGCTAAGCTCTGTCATCATTGTGGCAAGACAAATCATACGATTGATGACTGTTTCCTCTATCAGAACATCTGTTCGTTCTGTCGAACGAAGGGACATCAAAGGGAGGAATGCAGGAAATTACAGCAGAGAAAGGAAAATAATCAATCCCCTTCACGGGCGGAAACACCAGTGTGTCCATATTGTTCTGGGGACCACTTTGGTATAAATTGTCAAAGGCAGGAAGATTCTGCGCGAACTTCGCGGAGACCTTCGCCTAAGCCCCAAAGACCAAATCAAGGAGCTAGGCCAAAAACTAACCGTTGCACCACTTGTGACGAAGTTCACGAACCAGGCGCGTGCAGTGGTGCTCCTTTAAACTCCACAGCCCCGTGACTCTAGATCAGGCCACGGAGCTTCAGGGGCAAATAAATGATCTGTATTCTGATGTAGACAACCCCTTATCTAATACTGGAGAGGTTAAAGTCCATTTTAGTAATGTGATAGCCACACCTCTGCATGTCGATTATGCTGCTCATTGTTGGGTGTGAGGACCGGGTATCCTTGCTTGGTTGACGCATATCGGTGTGGCGTCAACCTCATTAACTCACGGTTTTATTAGTGGCATAATTACAGACATTCCCGAATCTTCGCCAAGCAATACATCAACGTTTATATCATCTTCCCATCGTACTACAGAACGGCGTTCTTCATCACCAGTCGAACAATCAGTGGTATTCACTTTCGCAATGGCTGTCCGCGTGACGCAAGATTGGGTCAAGCCTTTGCATTGCGGTGTCCGTTAGCGGGTTTGTCACCGGTTTTGACGAGTTTTATGTGGTTCCTTCAGAGTGCTTGAGAGAATCCCTTGTGTTGGGAGTTCCGTTGTTGCGAGCCAATAATCTTCTCCCCGATATGTCAACACATCAGTTGCTTAGTCGCGAAGGAGAGCGGTTTAAGGTAATAGCACAGGACTCTATGAGAAGTGTTGAAGGAATGAAGATTTGCACTCGGGAGAATGCCAAGTTGGAAGCTTATCAATGTGGATTTATTTCAATAAATCTGGATGGCTGTCCATATACGTTCAGGACACGCTCTTATTGGAGGGGGTTCGGGATGGTAATTTGGAAGTGCTTTCTGGGGTAATCTCGCATGATAATTCGCCGGTGGTAGCTGTGTGTAACTATAGTGACCATGCAAGGTTTGTGCCAAAAGGTTACTTGGTCGGTAAAGTACTGCCAATTTCTGACGTCGCTGAGGTGAATGTGGGTCATGTGGAAGCTGTTGAGGATGACTCCAGCGAACCGCATATGCATGAATATTGGACTAGAGACAAGATTATTGAGGAATTTGAATTTTCGGATATTCCGTTGGACGATGCGCAAAAGGAGCAACTTCTTAATCTGTTGCTGAAGTACTCTTCTGTTCTCAGTACGGGAGATGATGATGTTGGCCTGGCTGAGAATGTGCAACACCATATTGAATTGACCACTGATCGACCCATCCATGTACCTGTGCGTCGATTTCAAGGGCCATTAGCGCAGGAGATCGAGCGACAGTGTTACGAGTTGGAGGACAGCGGCATCATCCGTAAAAGTCGATCACCTTATTCTGCTCCTGTTGTGCCAGTGAGAAAAAAGGACGGTTCTTTACGTCTATGTATCGACTACCGGGCCTTAAATAAATGTACCAAGGATGACGCTTTTCCCTTACCTAACCTGATTGACTCGATATATAATATGTCGGGTTCAAAATACTTTACCACAATCGATTTGGTTCGTGGTTATTACCAAATTGAAATGGCCGAGGATAGTGTGGAAAAGACTGCATTTTCAACGCCTCTTTCTCATTATGAGTTTCTTCGGATGCCATTCGGGGTGAAGGGTGGACCAGCCACTTTCCAACGGGGCATGATGCTGGCTCTTTCAGGAATTCCCTGGTCAGAGGTCATGGCTTATTTGGATGACATAATAATTAGGTCCCGCACTTTCGAGCAGCACTTGGTCTCTCTGGAAAAAGCTCTGAAGGCATTACAAGCTAATGGGTTTAAATTGAAGCCACAGAAGACGAAGTTGTGTCGGGAGTCTGTGGAATTTTTAGGGCATCTTATTAGTGGTCAGGGTATTCTTCCCCTGGAGAAAAACTTATCTGGAGTTCTTGATTTTCCAGTGCCTAAGACCGTTAAGCAATTGAGGCAGTTCTTGGGTATGGTTAATTTCTACCGGCGCCATATTCCCAATTGTTCCGCAATCGGTAAGCCGCTATCGTGCCAGACTGGCGGACGTGTGGTTCGTTGGACGCCGGAGTGTCAAACAGCGTTTGAAGTGCTCAAGTCAGCGTTGGTAAGTCCAACATTGTTAACGTTTCCGGATTATGGTTTGAATTCTCCGCCCTTAGAACTCCATGTCGATGCTTCTGACATCGGTGCTGGGGCAGTGCTATCGCAGCAGAAGGATGGCGAATCTCGACCTATAGCTTTCATTTCAATGACTTTTTCGGAAACGCAACAGCGGTATTCTACCGTTGAGCGCGAGTTAGCCGCTTTACGGTGGGCAGTGAGGGCCTTACGACCTTTTCTTTGCAATGAGAAAAAGTTTGTGATCTTTAGCGATCATGAGCCGCTCCAATATTTGCAAAACATGTCGGCCGCTGATGGGCGTATAGCTAGGACGTTAGACGAGCTTAACGAGTATAACTACGAAGTGCGACATATTAGTGGGAGGAAGAATGTCCTCGCTGATGCGTTGTCACGTTCACCACTTTCTGCTTTGGAGTCGGATTATTTACCGGAGTCGGAGTCGGTTAACTGCTTGGGTGAGCAGTTCACTGTCCCAAGGGGTTTTAGGCAGGTGGAGGTACCTGGGGGGGGTGATTCGCTCTTCAGATGTTTCGCGCTTTGCTTGGAGGGGAGTGAGAGTGCTCACGTAGACATACGAGAAGTAGTTGTTGACGAACTTTTAAAAGATCCGAGTAAATATAATCTGCAGGGTAGGAATATTTTGAAAAGGCTGAGACTTATGAGACTTCCTGGACAGATGCCTATTCCGGAAGTAATTCAGGCATTTGCCCAACTTTGTAAATATCAGGTGCACGTGTGTGTATTATAATACGTCTACTCCCTTAATTTATGGTGATGAAAGTAGTGACGTATGTTCTTTGAGGTGTGTATCTGGTATACATTATAATCTGCTGCATCCAATTAAAAGTGATGGTGGAAAGCATGTACCACCGGACGATGGCAGCGACCGCCGGGTAAATATGGTAAAGGTTCAGAGTCTCAATATTTCATCTGACGCAGATCATAATCTAGTGTCGAACTCTACTATAGACAGTGAGGTTATTTTGAGAGAGCAAAAACAGGATCCAACTCTGAGGAAACTTGTTAGGGTGGTTAAAACTCAAACCCCAGTTCCGCAGTGGGATAAGACCTTAAGTTTGTTTAAGCCGGTGGGTGATAAACTTTCCTTGGAGGGTGATATATTATGCCTCAATTCGGGGGACCGTAGGAAATATATAATTCCCTTTTCATATTTGATTGCTGTAGTCTGTCAGATTCATTATGAGTATGGTCATTTGGGGAGGAATAAGTTAATCTCTCTCATATACGAAGACTTGTGGAATCCGAGGGTGGTGCAAGTTGTGGCTGATGTGTGTAGAAGTTGTCCACATTGTCAGCAGAACAAGACAAACCCAAATAGTGTAAAACCACCACTCCTGAAAATTACTTCAAATCATCCTTTTGATTTGTTGGCAGTGGATTTGCTCCAGTTGCCACGGTCAAGAGGTAATAATGGTTATTGTTTTGTGGCCATTGACCACTTTTCAAAATTTATTTCCGTGGTGCCACTTGTCAAGAAGACTAGTATTGCTGTGGCGAATGCATTTAAGTACAAGTTGTTACCTTTTTCTGCCATATATCCCTGACCGCTTGCTTAGTGATAGAGGGCTGGAATTTATGGGTGAACCGTTCGAAGAGGTCTTACGAGAGTTTGGTATTTCTCACGTGGTAATTTCGAGCCATATGCCACAATGTAACGGAGTTACAGAGAGGGTCAATCGTACTCTGTTGCAGACCTTACGGATGTTGGTGCAGGAAAATCCTGTTTCCTGGGATACCGAGTTGCCTCAGGCCGTGATTTTGTATAATAATACGTGGCATTCTGCCATTAAAGCGACGCCTAGCGAGGTTTTATTAAAAAGAGCGCATACTTTTGCCAGAAATCCTTGTTTGCAACAATATTGGAGGGAACCTTCTTCTAAATTTGCTCCATATAAAAAGGGGGATAAAGTTGCTTATAAAACCCATCTTCCAGGGGATTTGGTCACAAACAAGTTTAAACGCCGATATACTGGTCCTTTTGTTGTTCTCAGGGTGTATTCTAATAGTCTGTCATATGTTATTTCCCGCTATCCTCTGGAGCCTCAAAGTAAAGAGGTAACCGCACATTATTCGCAGTTACGGCCGTGGGTGGATGTTCCTGAATATTTGAGGAAAAACCACTATTTTAAGACCTTACTGTTGCATTCAGATGATGGGTGCGAGGAGGAAGTTAGGGAGGTACGTGATATTTTGTCACCAGAGGAAGAAAGGGAAGACAGTAGTTTGGTGACAGAGGAGCCGAAGTTATTCGATGCCGTGGAGTTGGAGGAAGAAGAACAGGATTTCCTGGGGTTTGAGGCCTCCCCATTTTCGTGTGATGAATATTCTGCTCTGCACGACTTGGCTGAGAGTCAAGAGCGGTTAGACGCGATGATGAAGCCTGTAGTGTTAGAGCAAGTACAACACCTCAGTGGCGGTGTGGCAAAACTCATTGAGGAGTCGTTCTCCAGTCCGAGTCGATCCTCTGTTGTAGTGTTAGATCAAGTACAACACCTTAGTGGCAGTGTGGCAAAACTCATTGAGGAGTCGTTCTCTATTCCGAGTCGATCCTCCGTTGTTGGTTCTACCAACAATCACGGTCGCATTGATCCTATTGAGGAGGGTTTTATTGAGTCTGCGAGTTCGGAGTCCCGATTGTGGATTCCTATGTCCGCATTACATCCTTCGGCGCGCCCTTATCGGACTCGGCGTATTTCTTTCACCGCTCCGCTGATTCAGTTCGAACCCGCTTCGGCGTTAGCGGATGGGTCGGTTCAGATGGAGTCTTCCGAAGGTCGGGAGGAGTTTTTCGGGGAGTTGGAAAGTTCGTGGAGTCGGACGTCGGCATTTGAGGGATTTAGCCCTCAGGTGCAAAAGTTGTTACGGTCATCCCCTCATAATAGTTCTCTGGGGGTCCTGTACGATTTAGAGTCGTCTGAAAGCGAGCATGAGAGCAAGTGTGAGAGTTTGCCTGGGGAGTATATGAATGATTCCTATGGGGGACCGGAGAGGCTTGCTATCATCCCGGAGCCGGAGAAGTCTGATATTCTGGAGCCGGAGGTGAGAAACCAACGGCCGCATACGAGATCCAGGGGGGCGGTAGCGGAATTATCCAATACCATGGCTGTGCCTCTGGAATATCAGCGCCGAAGGCCAAGTAACATAGCTAAACAATTAATCACAAAATAAACTAATAACTATCTATTGATAAAAGTAATTGAATTTTTTTTTAACGAAATTGTTATTGCGAAAAAACGTAATGTTAGCACCGTAAAATTGAAAAATAAATGAAAAAAAATAAATAAAAATAAAAATAAATTACTTGTTGAGGAAAATATTTAAAAAATAAAAAATGTTCATTTAGCATAATCGTACTGCAAGAGAAGTAATGTCGAGTATTGATTGAAACATAAATTAAAATATGCATCTGCGTCACACAAGTAACAAAGCAGCCGTGTTATATGTCATGATCCAGCCGTGCTTCCGAAAAACGGTTCGATGGCGAACTTAAAATGAGTATAATATGATGAATTCCGATGTACTAATTACTAATTGCCTTACAGGTCCTTATTTTTCTTTCATAGCATATGGTCACCATTGCTTTGTTCTAAAAGATGTATTTTTATTTGCAGATGAAGAACATTCTAGTCATCGGAGATGCCGAGGTTGACTCGCTATGGATGTAATCACACAGGAGTGGTGTAATATGCACCGTGTCATAAGTAAAAGAATTATGTTACATGTCAAGATCATGCCCCACTTTATACAAAGAATAATGTTGCATGTTAAAGATCATGCTACGTTATACAATTAATAACCTATATCTGTAAAATATTTATGTGTAACGAGCAATGTTGTAAGCTCTTAATTGGATATATCTGCTTGGTTATTAAATTTTTATATATGGCGCTTTTCTCAAATGTGGGATTGTAAATTATATATGGGGTATTATGTTGGTTTCTCGCGCTTATTGGGGTAGCTGGCAATGTTACGGTTACCCTGGGACTTGGTCAACTGGCATCTTTTTCCTGTTTGTTGAGAAAATGGGCCATTTTCTGGTGGGGGATAATGTAATGGGCCTGCTGCCATTGCATTCTTTTTTCCCCTTTCCAGGTGATGTGCCCATCTCAAGCGGGTAATGAAAAGTAGGAGAGCAGAAGGTGCACACGAGACAATGGAAGACTGGGAGAGGAGATCGATGGCAGTCCTGGGGTCAAGTAATACAAGTTAAGTTGAAGGGCCTATGTGTATTTTAATATATATATATATATATTAAAATATGCATGCCCACATTTTATTCATGTTGCTTATTACCACCTGTCCTTTTCAGGTATTATAAATACAGGTAATTAGGACTGACAAAGTAAAAGATAGTAGAGGTGAAATTTGTCAGTGCAAAGGAAGTTTTTCATGAAGAAGTATTGTTATTCTGATACTTTCATTTCTCGATTTTACTACATTGTGAAGATAGTAGCTATTCTGCTACAGTTATAATCGAGGAATTCTAATCCCCGCCAAAGGGTATGTGTACCCTGCCTTTTATAATTTTATGGTGCAATACTTTCAAATAACTTTGTCATTGCTAATTTAAGAGTTGCGTTAGAGGTCTGATAACTGCATTTTTGCAGGGATCGAAACTGGGAGCTGTTGCTCCGGGCTTGAGCCATTGTGATTGTCGGCTGGGATCATATGATCGATTTTTTTCACGGGACATAATCGTTTATGAACTGAGTGCCCAGTCCTTCCTTGGCCGGTTGTTCGCCATCTGGTTATTGTTCAACCGCGGCCCAATAATTGCCCTGAATCATAGCCGAATTTGCGGCCCATATATTGAATGCTGCCGCTTAGTTGACGCTACCGGAGGGTCGAGTGGTCACAGATGAACAAGTTACGTGTTCCATTAATTATGGTTTAATTTGTGATCGGCACTATCTTTAACGCACATAGTTTGTTGCAATCGATAATCTAAATTTTTACTAAATTGGGCTGACTAATATATGTTCTGGGAATTTTATTCACATTATTTACAACAATTTATTTTTATATAATCCCGAATCTGCTAATTGCCTTGTGCCTGTATTTAAGATTATCATTATTGTAATTGTTAAATAACCGAAAAATAACTATTTTTATAACTTACCTTAAATATGCATATATCTAAATATATGCATATTTTGATAGCGCGAGTTAATAATTATTAACCCGAAAATTACCATATTCTGCCATCTTAAAGTTGTGCGACTTATATTTTCGAATAATTTATACTCTGTTGGCTATCTTCGCGAGAATATCGATCGTTCTTGTAATTCAATTTTATTACCTTTACGATCCCGTCAGCGTCGATTGACCACTGTAATTGTATGGATTGTCTGATTGACTCGTCCATTTATATATTCTGACACTTGCACGTGTCTCTGATTTAAGTAATTTAATAAATTTGCACTCGAATTGACTATCAGTCGCGAGAATATTCCTATATTTATATAGGTTTATTGATCGTTCTGGTAGTGCTATTTTACTACCTCTACGATCGGGTCCGCGTTCATTAACTACTATATTTTGTATCATTTTTTATATATTAAAGAACTGTATGGTGCAAAGCACAAGCTGTATATATGTCTGTTTTTTTTAATTATATATTTTTATATGATTTTGTGTGTCTGCGTTTTATTTCATAGATAGTCACCTTAGTAACGAATAGAGTATCCCGTGATCCTTCCTTCTTTTTCCTTTTTCTCTACAAAAGAGTTGCGCAACGGCTGGGCTGGCGCTTTCTTGCTGATCAGTCGATCAACTTCTTTCCTATTAGCTTTCTTTTCTCTTTTTTCGTATTTGAGGCTCCTCTCCCTTCGCTGTACCACATTACTTAATATATATAATTATTATATATATATATAGTATATACTATATATATATATATATATTATATATAATATATTATATGATATGATATATATATATAATATATAATATATAATATATATAATATTATATAATATATATATTATAATATATATATACTGATATATATATAAGCAAAATTTCTTTAAACGTTAACTGTAAATAAAAAATACAATACATAATCTATAAATTACTTCCTATTACTATATATATAACTTATTATATATACAATCTTATTATAATATATATATAATATAATATTATATATATATTAAATATAATATAATATATTATATATATATATATATATATATAATTATATATTTATATTGAGTAGCTTATATATTATATTCGATACTATATATAGTGAGTAATTAGTATAGTATATATATATATATATATATTAAATAAACTCATATATATATAGTATATATATATATTATAGTAGTAATATAATATATATACTATATATATATATATATATATATATATATATATATATTATATACTATATATATATATACCGGTAGTATTTTATAATAATATATAATATTATATATATATTATATAAGTCACTAGGCACTACTCATATAATATATACTCACTCATATATATGTCTCATACTTGATATATCATATATATAATATATATATATAATATATATATATTATATATATATATATATTCTTCT
>JABUQX010074683.1:0-20693 GCA_015478945.1 Trachelipus rathkii | reverse complement strand
GATAGGATAATGCATGTAGGCTTCAGTTGAATTGTCTATAGACGACGAAGGGTAACATAAGTGAGATTTCTTTTTACAGTGTTTGTATATTCCAGTTCGGGACACTTTGAAAGTCAGAACGCCTTTTATTTCAGTGACGACCCATTTTATAACAACACTTCAAGTCAGATGTTGCAGTATTCTTATTCGAAATGCAAAGCTCTTGATACCTTCGTGTGGTCTTAAATAATCGAGGCAAAGGACGCCTCTCTTGTTTCTTGAACTATCGGGCGTTGACTATGCGTTGTTTGTTCGTAACTCTTTCATCACCTATTTTTAATGTTACAGATTTTTTGTTTTTTGTTTTAGTTGTGATCGGATTCATAGAATGTCATATATACTTCCTTGCCAACGTGCGCCGTTTGGATGGATCTGGTTGATTTTTAACATCAAACCCGGTGGCTTTGTGGTTTTTTATTAGCCTTTTTTAAGTTTTTTAAGAGTATTCTGTGCAAACATGCATCGGAATAGTACCCAACTTCACATTTTATGTCAGGTTGGCTTTTGTCTTAATTGAGAGTTAGTTCATTGCATTGTCAACCATTTCTTCATTAGACCTCTCTTTACTTGGACTTCGTTTTTGTGTTATCAGGGAAAGTTTAATTCTATTCCATGCTGCTCGTAAATAACTCGGAACCTAAAATTTCTGTATCTTTTCATTTAATGAAATATTATCGTTTGTTGGACAAGAGAGAAGTCTGTATTTTTTATTTGGTGTAGAAATGTTTGTTTACGGTCGCTCTGGATATTAGCCTCATATTCTATTTTACTGTATTATAGATGACTTAGTACGTGAACGAGTTAGAATTCTCAAATGTCAGGGATGACCGGCATGGGTTGTGGTCCTAGAGTCAGATGTGTAGTCTAAAGGATTTTCGTTGTCGCCACGTCTATGACCATATCGATGGTCACATGATAGTGGAGTATATATATATCAATATGAATAAATAAATCAGATACATACATAATAAATAATTAACCCTACAACGCCGACGGCGACGCACTAAGAATAATGCTATATAATATAATCAGATACATACATATGAATAATAATAATACAATCATCAAGTAATAATGTATGATACCACAATATAATAATCAAAAAATAATAATAATTAAATAAAAAATAAGTAATAAATAACAATATAATTTAATATAATAATAATAATAATATAATAATAATAATATAATATGAATAATAATTAATAATAATAATAATAATAATAATATATAATAATATAATATAATAATAATATAATAATCCAATAAGTAATAAATATAATAATAAGTAAATTATTAAATAATAAAATATCAATTTAATAATAATATCAATATTAATAATAATAATAATAAAAATAATAATAATCATATTAATACATATATATAATATAATATAATAATAATAATAATATAAATAATAGATTAATAATAATAATATAATAAAATGAATAGAATAAATGAATGAATAATATATAGATAACATTGACAGAATAATCATATAATTAATAACTAATCGAAACAAAATTACTTTAGCCGGTTCTATGAAACTATATTTATCGGTGACTATTTGATTTAGTAACATACATAACAATAATTGATATAAACTATAACACAACAAAAAATAACTCAGTACCATGACTACTTTAATAAATAATTAACTATCAAATAATAATAATAATTAATAATAAATAATAAAATAATAACTAATAATAATTTAATAATAATAATAATGAATAATAATGAAATATAATAAATCTAATAACAATACATATAAATCTGAGATATAATAATATTAATAATATATATAATTAAAATAATAATTAAAGTAATTAATAATAATAATAAAATATATTTAATAATAATTAATCAAGTAAAAATGATAATATGATAATAGATAAAAATCAATCAATATTAATAATAATAATAAGATATATAATATAAATAATAAATAATAATAATATCATATAATAATGAAATTAATAAATAATATCACTTAACATGAAAAACAAAAAAAATAAGTAATGAATAATAATAATAATAATAATTAATAATAAGTAATAATGAATAAAACTAAAATATAAATAATTAAATATAATGACAATAATCATAATAATAACAATATAATAAAATAACGAATTAATATTAATTATAATATTATATAATAATAATACATAATAATAATAATTAACTAATAATAATCAATAATTAAATAATAATAATAATAATAATAATAATAATAATTAATAGTAATAATAATACATAAATAATAATAATAATATACATAAAATCCAATAAATAATAAAATAACTTAAATAATCAATAATAATATATAATATTAATATAATCAATATATAATAATAATCATAATACTTATTAATAAAAAACTCATAAATACAAATATCGGTAATCATAATATTTCTAATTAATCTTCCGCTCCCTGTCCGAAACTTATCGCACAGATTATAATCGGGTTTTTAATTCCTAAAGGTATTAACAGCCCATGTGCCATCACTATATATATAACTATATACAATACTTATACGACCTCATATAATTACATACTACTAATATTCTAGCTACACCCTTATAATATACATTAGCTTATAATAGATACTTAATTATCTGATACCCCTCTTATCCTATACTACTACATAGATACTTAATATAGTTATAAGTAGGCTAACATATACTACTAACCAATACTATCATACCTCCCTCATGCTATAATACATTATATATATAGCCTATATATAATATCACCTAAACAATATATATATACTAAAATTGCTAACTATTAACTGATACTATATATATAGTATTATCATATATAGTTAATAGTATTATACATCAATATACTACTCTATGATATAGCCTTATAACTATAATATCAATCTGATCATTATTTTTATAAATACCTATATATCATTATAGTATATAAAGTATTATATATATTACTACTAATTATGTACTATACTATCTATACATATCTTATAGTATATTATATGAATATATATATTATATAATATTATATATTAGACGACAATATATATATATTTATCGTATATATATATTTAATATATATGTTAGGGTGATTGGATAAAAGATCATAAAATTATTTGTCATGAACTTACTCTCGAGCTGTAAAACATAATGCCCAATGGAGCTTCAAGGCCCCCGTGACAGTCCATATCAATCTACATCAATTTATATCTCCATAACCTATATCTAAACAGTATGCAAGTCATTTCTATCTTAAGGGGGCTATCCGGCTCTGGCTGCAATGTTTTGCAGAACAAACTATACTTAAACTCACCGACTTATCTCTCGTTGAAGACTCTTCAAGTGTAATACGGTTTGACCGAGTTCTTTTATCTTATATGAACAATTCAGATAGTACTTTTCTTAATCAATGAATGAACTCAATTTGTGATCAATCTCTGGACCACTAAACAAAGGCTTTTAGACCTTGAACTCAAAATAACTACATTGAATACTTAAATTAAATGAAAGGAGAAACACGTTTTTGGATAATATTGAAGGAAACCACATGGTGAAAATTTTAGACAAATATTTATAAAAAAAAAATGAAAGTGATGTACTGATCTTACAATTAGGTTTTATTATACTTCCACCCCCCCCCTTGATAATATAGCCAGATATCTTTAGATATCTGGATACATACGCACCGCAACTAGTAGAACTTGCCAAGCTACTAAGATATACCAATAATATATATAATACTAGTATACTATGATTTATAATAATATATATTATATTTATATAATATATTAATATATCTACTATATATATACTTATATATTATATATTTATATACTATATATATTAAAATATATTAAATATTAAAATTATGCTCAAGAAAAATAAGATGAAATATCAACATGAGTACTTTATCGAAATGTTACATATAAAAATCTTTGCCCATTACACTTTATATATATATTATATTAATATTACATTAACAAATATATGTTTCCAGAATGGACTATATAATGAATTGGATAAAAGTCTTATCTAGAAAATAACTACTATAGACAAACTGGCCTTTGCAATGATTTAATTTTATAACATTGAAATTAAAAGATTTAGACAACTGATTAACGAGGATTAATGTCAGGTCTTTTTCAGTGTGGAAACACAATGACTTCACTACAGCTGGTCTGGAATCAGCTGATGTCCATAAGCAAAACGTTGCCGGTATTAATTTAACAAATCTTAATTTCAAATTAAATAAATATGATTTTATAAGAATTTATTTCCACAATATAAAATATCTGCAAGTTTAATTGTCCAAACACTTTAGTTTCTAATAAAAAGATATTTACCACTTACCAAATTAAAATAAATACACATCAATAATAAATACCCTTACCTGCCTAGCGACCTATGGCAACACCGCAGATATTATGCCATTTGCAAATTGTGAACAGACACGACGAACACTCTTATAACGGTAAGCAAAATTATATTTAGCACGCATAAACCAAATTACATTTAACACATAACTCAAAACATTATTGCCTTTCGAACCAACCGACCAAGATTTTCCACATTGATAAATTACAACACCTTTTTTTGACATTTTAAAAATATTAACACAATTAATTATTACATAAAATACAAAATAAAACCACTGTCCACGATTACAAAGACTAGCACACGTAAACATAAATAATAACAACGATCAGACAAGGCGACAAGCGCGTACCAACAGTAAGTAAAATTTGAAGAACGTCACAACTAAAAGGATATAAAATATTTCCCAACTTGATGTATTTATATAAAATCTCCGTCAATCGAGATATTACCGCTTAGCCAATTCCAATCAGGAAGTTCTTAAAATATAAAATTAAAATGAATTGTTAAGTAAAATTGCAGATGAGTTAAAGTAGCTATATATCACACCTTTCAGCAGGAACGAAAATTGGTATTTCTTTACAACCGAACTTGTTCGCCGAGAAATCTAATTTTTCTTTCTAAAACTTTTTCAACATGAATAGAGACAAAAAAAATTTAATAAATTATGAGCTACACACTATATAAAATTAAATACTAAATCTTCATATTACACCTTTTCTAAATGCCGCAGTAATTACATAACATTAAATTAATCAATAATAATAATATATAATTAATAATAATCAATAAATAATAATAATAATCAACTAATAATAACAAACCGACCATCACTAATTACTATCAACAGTATCACATATATTCGAAGACACTAATATATACTCGACACTATCTTAGTTAAATATTACGAGTGTCACTCTGCTCAAATTATTTATAATTATTACAGACTTGCAAGGCGACGACCAATAAACATCACGTTTCAAAAGTAAGTTATCGAAAACACGTTTTTCATGGTATCGTTGTACACATTGAATTACTAAAACATATGTTTTACAACAATTTCTTCATGATGAAGCCATTGCATGATACACCGCTAAAACATTAAGAAAATGAAAGTGAAATAACAATGACAATTGCTGCCGTTGCTTTGCAATACATAAATGAGGCAAAGTTATTGTATTACGTGCATTACTGCATTACATCTTTGGCCACCTTTGAAGCTAATGGGAACATTTTGCTTTATGTACACGTGATCAAAACATGGTCTCATTTATTCAGTGCTTCTTCTTCGATAGCAACTTCAGATAATGGACCAGATGTGTTGTCGGCATATGAACTGCTTAGATAATCTGCTATAACATTATCTTTTCCACTTATGTGGTTCAAGATAAACCTGAATCTTTGTAAATATAGAGACACTCATTTTCTGTTGTTCTCATAACCTTCCTTCTCATATTTCAAGCCGTTAGCCTTTTGAAGTCATCTTTACTTTACCAATGCAATCTTCAATTTTCTTAATGCCCCATTTTTAGATCGCTACGCTTTCTTTCTACCAAAGATTGCAGTAAATACTTTGTTCTGTGTCTCAGACAACCCTTTTTACTCCGTAAGCAGATTGGATGGAGCGATTCCTCATTTTCTTGTGATAGAAAGGAGTATCCTAATGAGTGCCAGAATGCGCCACTTGTAGTGTGAACGTTCTTCTCCAGCTCTGGCATTCTTCAGTATGGGCTTTTGAGCTCCAAAGTTCTTTCTAATTGTCTAATGCCTTGTTGGTGATTTTGGGCCTCCCCACCTGACTTTTGTTGGCCTCTCCCTTTCTTTGTCAAGTCGGTCAATGGCGCTGCTATCTGTGCAAATTTTTTACAAAATCCTGGTAATAACCAGTGAGCCCTAAGAAAGGACCTCACTTGTTTCTTGTTTCTTAGGCGGCTCTAGTTTTCCTTAATTTTGACCAACATTATTCCTCCATGTAAGCGCACCTTAGTGCCATTGCCATGAAGTGTCCCAAGAAACTCATACGCTCAGACGAAAGCAAACTCACTTCGTCGAGCCTGATGATAAACCCTCCTCCTTGATAGTCTTGAAGGAACTGTTTAATCGTGATCATATTGCTCGCGCCAGCTTGGAATGGACGAATGATATCGTCGTATATAAAAATCCAACGTCATTCTATCCCATCGAGTATCCTGCGCAATCGATCTTGACAAGCGTGGCTCCGCGCATTAACCATACCGAATGGCAGCTCTGAGGATAATGAAAGTGCCAGTCCTCGGTTGAAAAACGGTTTCTGTAGCAGTCTTATTAGGCCTTCATTTTTATCGTGCCAATACCCTTTGCCAAGTCGAAAGTTTTGTTGAAAACTTTCGTCTTTCGCAAATTGGTAAAATTAAGGTCTGAGTTGTTGTATGGGCTCAGGTAAAAAAAACCGATAACCACTGTTTCAGACCCTGTAGTCCGAACACACTCTCTACTTCCCAGCCTTTTTCCGGACAACTACGGCACACGGTGCAGAATACGGATGACGTGGAGGAAACGATTGCATGCCCATTTTCTGATCATTCTTATCTGTCTTCCATTCTTGAGCTTACCGTCCGCGTCGTAAGGTAGTTTGTACGAGCTTCAGCCTGGAATGGGGGTTATCGATCGATAAGGTCAATCCGATGGTAATGGGTTTTTTAGGCGGTCAGGCCACACTAGTAAAAATCCCCTCAGCATTTTCAGATTTTCCATAAATCATTTGTCATATCATCGGTTATATCTGCACTGATTTTGGTGTCAGACAATCCTTTCCGTACCATTGTGGGGTCCATCTCCACTAGAGTAATTTCTTCTTCATTTTCAGTGTCAAGGATCACTGCTGAAGCACCTATATTCGCCGGATGTTGACACACTTCTTCTTCCGCTTCATCACTTTCCTCTCTCACAATGTACCTTTTCAATAGATTGATGTGATATGTCTTAATCACACCATCTACCTCGATCTTGTAATTGTCCTTACCATAGGAATCCACCACCCTATATGGCCCGCGCCATTTCATCAACATCTTGTTGCTCGAGGTTGGTAACAGAACAAGCGCTAAATCTCCTATTTCCAACCTTCTAGCCTTTGCACTCTTATCATAGTATCTCTTCTGAGAAATTTGGGCCTTCGCTAAATTCTCTCTGGCCAACTTCAGAGTTTCATTTAATCTTTCCTGCAGGTCGAAAACATATTTATATGTTGACTTTGCCTCTTCAGGATTAATATCCCCCACCCAAATTTCATGTAGAATTTGCATTGGACCTCTCACAGTCCTACCATCAGGAGTTCGAATGGGGAGAACCCTGTGGAGTCTCCTGTGGAGCTTCCCTATATGCGAATAATAATAACGGCTCAATAAACTTGTGCCACTTCCTCACTTTGTTCGCTAGCACTTCTTGGCTCCTCATCAAAGAGTTCCGTGAACCTTTTCTGTAACGCCCCTGGCTTCATCGGATGGGTAAACAACTAGAAAAATTCTGCTGATGTTCACATCTTCCGTTACATCTTCATTAGTTCGGATGTTAATTGATCTTACCATTGTTCACTTGAGGATTTCTTTTTGGCACCCCAACCTCGTGAAAATTGAAACCAAACTATTTCCGTCACCTTTTCTGGGCCGGTAATGCTCATTTAATCGTCAACATTCAGGATAGCGCAGTTAGGCGGCGATCACAAGTGTCAAGTACATTACTGGTGTCTTACTGAGATGGTGTGAGATTGGCCCGATTCAGGTCGATGGCCACCTTTGGAAATGGTTCCTCAATGATGGGGCATTGGCACAGAGGTATCCTTTTTCACTTGATCCTTAGGCATGTTCTTTGGCATTAATCGCATGAATAGCAGTGCCTTAGTCACGCCGAATATATGCTTCGGCAAAAAAGACACGCTGCGGTTCTTACCATAGTTTTCTTACCCCCCTGATGACCACCGAAAGAACTTCGTTCAATGCGCCATCTTCAATGATTTACTTCCTGTATTCTTTTCTGAGGTACACCAGGAGTATACCTTTCCTGTTGGATTCTCTTAACACCCTTTTGAATAGCACCCCATTCCTTACTTCATACTTGCCTTCTTCCTTTTTCCACCGACCTCCATACCCTCTGCAAGGTGACGTCATCTTTCTGTCTACTCCTGAAAGTCTCCTGATCGTTAAGTACTCTTGAAACTTCCATCACCATGGGTTTATAATCCCCTTCACCCACCAGCCACAACACCCTTTTTTCCAAAACTTTGCATATGTGACTGTCTATGTTCCATCTCTTCACCATTTCGCTCACATCTCATCAGCAGCGATCTGTTACATCAGATGTCTTCGTGATCCTACTCCAGTCGATGTCTCTTGAACAAATCTACCACTCTCCGTGTCACTTATCAACATTATTTTAATGAGATCTTTGGGGGTTTTCACTTCACGTTTCTTCCTGTACGTATCTCATTTTCGGTGGGACATTTGCACCAACCATACACTTATGATGGTTCCATAGCGTTTGGGCGAACTCTTTCTACAGATGCAACCGTTTGTGGCGCTGACATTTCCTCTCTCACATACGACTCACTCACCTTACCCAACTTTGCCATTGCCAAACTTTAGATTGGTCGATTTAGGTTCCTCATGTTGACCTTCTTCAGCGCTACTCAGGCGACATGGGGGACCAGCACGCTATTAATGTCACGCGCGACCTCTACATTACGAGGCCCTCGACTCACAGTCGACTCCCAAGCGAGATTAGGCTGACCTTAAGGGCAATGCTCCTTTGACATTCCCGATTACCAAATCATACACAACCTACTGGCAAGAACCGCCGCGGTTGATCCATCCCTAACCATAATAAGGGGTATACCACTAAAATTTGCAAGTGGTGGAGCTTTCAATATACCTGTTACCGCCTAACAAACGTTATCGTCATGTTGTTTCCAACATAACACTTCTTCGGCACAAACTTCTCTCGCACAACCACAATACTTATCCGGTATCCTCGGAGGGTTTTGACTTAAAGCCGTTTACTCCGTCCCATACGTTAAGGTAGGTGGAGTTTTGTATTCCACCTTCTTAAATCATCCAAGGAGCATATCGGCTCTTCACCTGAGCTAGTTCAGGGCTTCACCGCCGTTACCAGAGACTCCGGAGGCTCCCGTGCTCTTCGTTTCTCTCCTTTTGTCTCCCTGAGGTTATTCTGTTCCCCCTACTACTATTGTTAAATAAGGAGGGGCTTCGGACAATCCCTCGGACGTAATCTTTCCTTTGACACCTAAAAACACGTGGCGACGGCTTTTCTCTTGGCTACTGTTACTGCGACGATAGTTTCTGTCTGTTCGGCCGCCATATCTACTCTGATCCTGCTTTCAATTATTTGGTTCGTTCCGACGGTGCTTGATCTGATTTTGCTACTTTTTCTGATTACGGGCTTGTGGAAGACCATTTGCCATAGATCTATTAATTATTATATATTATGGTGCCTTTTTCACGTAATTGTGATTCGTGCGTGACTACTTGTTGTGAATCTCAAACGATGCGCTTCCATGTATCCTTCAGCAGCAAGTTATTATCTCCTCTGGTGCTTTCTTTTTCGACCCCTTAAGTTAGGTTGCCGAGTTCTCTTTTGGAACCGTATTACAATACTTGGTCCACCGAGGAAAAATTCGATTATACCATTGGGTGTTCAGTGCTAACATCGCTGTGTTAACATCTTTCATTAAGAGCTTCTATAATTCTCTGTAAATAAACTCTCGGATTATCCATCTTCCGTCGGAGTTATAGATTTATACTTTGTACAATACCCACTCTTCTGTTGAGCCCGTACTCTCCAATTTTAAAGCATTTTTCAATCCATCGTAGGCTCTTTAGTTCATCAAAGTATCCTTATTATTTAGACACACGAAGCTTTGCGTGTTAGAAAACCTCTAATTTTTGTCGCTCTCGCTTTCTAACAGGATATCATTCGCCTCGCTTGTTTCTCAAACATAAGAAGATGTTAAATCAATATCAATTTTTCTTTTACGTTCGAGAAAGGATATTCAGTTTTGGATACTTTACTAGCATAGGAAGTACATAGGGCTGCTCTGAGCACTTCGAAGATGCTATCAACTGCGTCATGCTGACGTTGTTTTTCTTCAGCATCCAGCTTCATCTGAAGCATTCATTTCTTCTGCCTTCTTGCATCTTTTTCCGCCTCTAACACTTAACTCTTTGCGCTTCAGCCACAACCTCGGCATGACTGTGAATGCTTTCAGCTTCAAGGCGCTGCAAATGGGTCCGTTGCCGTGCTGTCAAGGTTAGCTTTGTCAGTGCGCGGGTCTGGGATTCAAGCTTAGCTTTCTCCCTTCGCTCTTCAGCCTCCGAGCGGTAACCACTACTCCTCGAAAATTTCTTTCAGCCTTTATTATATTCCAACGCGCGGCTATACTATTTTCATCTCTTCTAAATCAGCGGTACTGCTCTTATCTTCTTAGTTAAGCAGTGATTCTTCCTTCACACCATAAACCTTCTGACTTCCACAACTCATAAGACGCAGCATTCAGGTGTTAGCCATTAGCTATGACTTGTTGTAAGCGAAGGCAAATTACAAAATATACCGTTTAATAACAGAGTCACTTTCAGCGCACAAATCACAATCCCGTTTTCTCTTCCAAATTTTACAAACTTGTTACCAATTGATAACGCATAAAAACAACTTCATAATCGCAAAATTTACTAATGGTAATATTATACTATACCTATCATATAGCCAAGAGATATCACAAGTTTACACAATCTGCTCAATAAATTTAAACCAAAATTTTTACGGAGACGCTCCCTAAGCAGGTACTAGTGTTTTCCCCTACAGAACTCACAGAGGACAATTGTTTGAAATTCCGGGAAACCACATTTCGCTCCGCCAAAACAACTTTGCAAATTTATTAATGGCCTACCTAACAATATTAAATAAATAATATATATATATTTCTAATTATATATATATTTACTTAAGAGCATAAAATATAAAAAAAAAAATACCAAAATTTATACCAGTGTTCTTTATTCCAACGTTATTTATTGCTGGAATAACAGTTTGTTATCCCACCAATACGCACAGAAAAAATTAAATACTTTTAACTTCAATAAGACAAATAATCAAAGTGACTATATTGACAGTTAAAAAAAAATACAATATCAACTTATATCATATATCAACGACCGGAGTATAAGTTGCAACACTAGAACATTAGTTCTGGTACAGGTTTCAACAAACGACTGTACAACTTTTGAGTTCGAATATTCAATGATATAGCACAAATAATACTACTACGAGCAATTCAATGATAAGAAGTAATAGCTGAAATGTTATAATATAAGACTCCCGGACAGGACTATCCAAATTTATTAATGTAGGGTGATCGGATAAAAGATAATAATATTAAGCTACTAAATAAGATCCCGGACAGGCCCCCAAATTTATTAATGTAGGGTGATTGGATAAAAGATCATAAATTATTTGTCATAAACTTACTCTTCGAGTTGTAAAACAAATTCCAATGGCCAGGCCCCCGTGACAGTCCAATCATAAAACATCAATTATATTCTCCAAACGTATATCATAACAGTTATCAAGGTCTTCTATTAGTGGGCTACCGGCATGTATGCAATGTGCAGAACAAAAACATATACTTACTCACCGGACTTATCTCTCGTTGACAGACTCTTCAAGTGTTAATAACGTTTTGACCGGTTCTTTTTCTTCTTATGAAAACCAATTCAGATAGCTACTTTTCTATTCAATGAATAGAATTTAATTTTGATATATATTAATGTCTTGATGTATCAATAGAATCATAGAAAGATAATAATCCTTGTCGCCTTACTATAAATAAATGAAAGAAACACAAGATTTAAAAATCATTAACTACAACAGCAGCAAAAAGAACAGAAAATATTTTTATAAAAAAAAAAAATGAAAGAGTAACTGATCTTACAATTAGGGTTTTATACTTCCCATGAATATATAGCCAGATATATTTAATATCTGGACTCACATACTCGCACGCAACTACTAAGAACACAACGGTAACATAAACTATTACAAGAAGAATACATTATAAATTATACGTTGCTTATTTTCACGCATCTTTTATTATTATATATTAAAATTAGTATATATATATATATATTACTATGACTATATATTACCTATGACTATAGATAAAAATTATATGAAACAGTAATTGCAACTAAAATAATACAGATAAAGATAAATTGAAATAAAAAACATGAGTACTTTATCGAAATGTTCATATAAATCTTTGCCCATACATTCTATATATATATTATATAAGTATACCATACAACATCATATGCTTCAATTTGATATAATATGATGCTGATAAAGTATATCTAGCAAAATATAATATAATAACACAACTGTTATAATTGATTTAATTTTATTAAACTTGAATTAAAAAGATTTAGACACCTAATTGAGTATGGTCGGTTTTTCAGAATGACTGTGATCACAAATGATTGCAACTTACAGCTGGCGTCTGAATCAGCTGATGATCTCAAAGCAAAAGACGTTGCCGGATTAGTAATTTAACCAAGATCTTAATTTGCAAATAAATAAATATATGATTTTAAGAATTATTCACATATAAAAATATTGCAACTTTAATTGTCAAACACTTTAGGTAAGAGTAATACAAATGAATATTTTACCCGTTACAAAAATAAATACACAATCAATAATAAATACTCTTACCTTGTAGCGACCTCTGGCAACCACCGCAGATATTATTGCATTTTGCTAAATTTGAACAACAGACGACACTTTATATAACGGATTAAACAAAAATCTATATTTTACACGAATAAACAAATAATTTAACACATAACTCCAAAACATTATTGCTTTTACAAAGAAGACTAGCACAGTTTCCACATTTGAATAAATTACACACACCTTTTTGCATTTAAAAATATTAACACACTATTAAAGTTATTAATAAAATACAAAATAAAACACTTACCACGATTACAAGACCCTAAGACACTAAATAGAATACATACACAGATCAGACAAGGCGACAACCGCGCCGTCACCACAGTAAGCACTTTTGATTGACGGAAAGATAAGAAGCAAAAGATATAAAATATTCCCAACTTCTTATAATTTATATTAAAATTCTCCGTCACCGAACATAATTGTGTCGATAAGCTGAATTCTTAAAAATAAATATATAATGATGTATTCCACTATTATTAGTTTATCTTTTAGTAACGTAAAGATAAATATATCACATCCTTCAGCAGGAACGAAAATTGGTTATTTCTTTACAACCGAACTCTGTTCGCCGAAAATCTCAATTTTCTTTCTTAAACCGAGAACATTTGAAAGACCAACACAAATTATATACATATGTGACTACACACTATATACAATTAAATATAAATAATATATACACCTTTATATAATGCGCAGTAACTTCATAACATTAACTTAAATAATAATAATAAAATAATAATTAATAATAAGTAATAATATCAAAAATAATCAATAATAATAATATAGATAATAATAATTAATAATAATAATAACTATACTTATAATTATTTACAGACTTGGCCAAGCGCGACAATCAAAACTCACGATTTCAAAAGTTTAAGTTTCGAAACCAGTTCCTTTCATTTGGCTATCGTTTACACATGAATTATATAAAAACATATTTTAAAATTTTTCTGATGAGCCATTGCAATGATACACCGTAAACATAGAAAATGAAAGTGAAAATAAAACAATGACAATGCGCCGTTGCTTTGCAATGACAGTAAATGAGGCAAAGGTAGCTGTATTGACGTGTATCTTTTATGCATTACATACATATATTATATTATACTATATATACTATATATATATATTATATATATATATATATATATATTTAATATATATATATATAGTATATATATATAGTATATATATATATATATACTATATATATAGTTTATATATGTATTATATATATAATTATCAGGGGCGTAGCCAGGGGGGGGTTGAGCATGCGCGCAGTGCTTAAGTTGTGAAAAAATAATAAAAAGAACAAATTAGTTGAATGTCAGATATACAGTGATTTGAAAATCAAGATGTCAATTGTTATTCTTCTTCTAACGTTATTAACAATAATTCAAAATTTAGTTTTAATTGATATTCCGAGCAGCCAACGTCGAATTAATATTCGCCAGGCAATACGAGACTTCCTTTCATAAAAGCCTCTTGAGAATCTTTTATTCAGAGAGGCGAGAGCATGAACATATTACCCACGGCAAAAATACTCTATAAAAACTTGCGGAAACTTAACATCAAATCAAATACTTTGAGCAGAGACGGCTAACAACGTTTTTTCGAAGAATTTTACTATTCGTTCACTTTTTCCTCGTTTTATATCTTAATTTTTTTTTTTTAAATGGCTCGAGTAATTATTATTTATCTATTATTTTTTGTTCTGTGGTGTGCCAGGCTGTGTGTGTGTGTGTTGTGTGTGTGTGCTGTGTGTGTGTTTGTGTGTTGTTGTGTGTGTGTGCTGTGTGTGTGTTGTAGTGCTGTGTGTGTGTGTGTCGGTTATTCTGTTCTGGTTTGCTGTTCATTTATTATACATGACCCCAAATTTTATAAAATTTTTAAGCATTTTGAAAAGAAATATTTCATTCTAATGTATTGAATGAAGTGCGAAAACATTTACAATATATAAATAAAATATGTTAGAGATAGTAAAGTCACTGGAGATTTCATAATAAGTATCTGGCTTTTAGACAAAAATAAAATGTTTGGATGAAAGCAAGAGAGGTAAAAGCAGGTAAAGCTGAAGAGATTCGAGATTAGCTAATTTTATATGTAGGTTATTGAAGATTTAAACGCTAATAGAATTCGAGATTAGCTTATATGCTTTAAATAAGCAAATGTAAATAAATATTAAAACATAAACCTAAGTTGATAACATAATTTGTTTATGTAAGCAAAAATGTTTACTCAATAAATAAACAACTCTAAACAACAAAGGAGTAAGTTTACAAGAGATTAATTTAAAAATTGTTCAAAATAAATTATCTAAATACTATTATATTTCTTCTTTCAACAACAAAAATAATTTAAAAAAAAAAGGAAAAAAAAATCTGCTCTCTGATTGTGTCAGCAAAAACAAACCAATAAATTGCGTTGGCATTTCTAATATAAAATTTTGTATCTCCCCTGTTGCATTTGTCTACAACTCTATCAAATGACAATTTGTTTATTGGTCAGACGAGCATTTTACAACTCGATACATTTTATTTTAATTAACCAGCGAATGCTGTTGAGTCGGATCTAATCCATTGTAACTTGAATTTCAGTATTGAAAGCTCTAAAAGTTCGTTCTTCTGTTATATTAAATCTCCCACTCGAAAAGAATATTAAATTATCAAACCAGTGAATTAATTATTAAAATGTGGTCGGTGCCAAGGAAAGAGAAGAAGAAGAAAAAATGTCACGTCACTTTTATTACTTAAGATAATAACTAAATAACAATTTTTTAGGTTGTGCGGATTTTGAGTTCAAGAGTATTTAATGATTCGGTATTTCCTTAGGGTAGTAAGCAGCGAGAGTGAGCTGATGATGTGGTGGAGAGTGTGTTGGCGTGTCGCTGTTATGAGTGTGAGGAGTAATATGGGGGAGTAGTAGATATGATATATATAATATAGATATAATATATGATATATTATAGGGAGTGAGGTAGGTAGTATACTTATAGTATATAGTAGGGTAGAGGTATATAGTATATATATAGTGAGTAGAGTATATGAGGGTAGTTATGAGTAGGTTAGTATAGTAGTGATAGTGTAGGGTATAGTAGTACAGAGTAGGATGAGGGGTATAGGGATAGTATTATATAGGGGGTCATATGAGTATATTATATAGGTATAGGTAGGGGGCGTGGTGCGCGGGTGGGGGGGCGCGGGGATCGGTGGGCGTGGGTACTATATAGTATATATATATATATAGTATAATAATAGTATAGTATTAATATATAGTTATATAATATATATATAATATATATATTATGTTATAGTATATATATATATAGTATATAATAATATATATATAGGGTATATATATATATATATATATAGTATATATAGTATAGTTAGGGTAGGTAGGGATGGTATATATATATTATATATATTGAGTACTAGTATAGCGGTGAGTGACGAGTGAGTGAGTGAGGTGAGTGAGTGAGTGAGTGGACTACTGAACTAGTTATATATAGTAGTAATATATAGAATAGCTTTTGATAGTAGTGGTATATATATATATATAGTAGTAATATATATAATAATATTATAATATTATATGATATTATAGTACATTATATGTTATAATATAGTATTTTTTTTTCATATATTATATTAGTTAAGGTAGTGAGCATTGTAGTAAAAATATGCTATCTAAAGAATTCGAGTTAGCAATAGCTTTCAGAGGAAAGGTTTTATGGGTATATATATATATATATATATATATATATATAGTTGGTGGTATATATATATATATATATATATATATATACTTTATGATAGGTATATTGGTTATGGGTAGTATGAGTGAGTATTGTATGGTAGGGTAGTGAGTATATAGTAGTGAGGGGTGAGGTAATAGTATAGTGAGGATAAGAGTATATATGATTATAGTAGTATAGTGATATACTAGTATAGGAGTGAGGAATAGGAGTATAGTAGACGATATAGTACGTATAATAAGATAGAGGTCAGTGTGTAGTAAGTAGGCGGATAGAAGTAATATACTAAGTAGGATAATAAAATATACAGGTATAGAAAGAGAGTAGTATAGATAAGATAGAGAGAGATAGTTACGATAAGTATTATATATATATAGAGGAGGGAGTAGTAGATGTAGTATTAAAAATAGTAAATAATAATATATATATAAGGTAGAATAAAGATATGAAATAGTAGAGTAGAGATAATACAGAATAAGAGAAGAAGAGATAGCTAAGATAATAAAATATAAAAGAATGATAGAGAGAAGAGTGTAAGAGTAAGAGTAAGTAAGAGTAAGAGTAAACGAATATGAATAAGAAGAGGTATGAGAATAATATGATATATGTATAATAAGTAATGAAAGTATAAGATAGATGAATTATAGGAAGTAAGTGTCAATCAGCTGGTCAGGTGATGATGTGTGAGAGAGTGAGAGGATGAGGAAGTGTAGAGGGTGAAGTGAGAGTGAATGGTGGGTGAGTGAGGTGAGGTGAGAGTGAGATGAGAGGTAAGTGATGAAGAGTGAGGTAGTAGGTGTGAGTGTAGGTGGAGTGATGTGAGTAGGTGAGTGAGGATATAGAATGAGAGTAGTGAGGGGTAGTAGTAGGTGGTAGGGGTATAGATAGTAGGGTGAGTGAGTGGATGGAGAGATAGTGAGAAAGTGAGAGGGGGGGTGAGTGAGTATGAGGTGGGGAGGATAGTGAGGTGAGTGATGAGTATATATAGTACGAGTTAGTGAGTGAGTGAAGTGAGATATAGTGTCGTAAGATATTATGATGATGGAGTGGTGATAGGTGGATGTAAAATGGTAATGAATAGTAATATATAACATAATATATATCTTATTTCTTACTTCTCTACCAAAGAATTTCAAAATATAAATATTATTACGATACTGTTAAATTATCCTCTTATAATTTTATTTTTGTATAATATATTGTATTCATTAATTATATTAAGGAAATATAAAAGTTAAATAATATGTATAACTACTATTTTTGTAGTGAATATCTAATTTGGAATACAAATAATTGAATTTTATCTTGATAAAGTTTTAAACCGGATTTCAAATTACTTTTTAGTGCATATCTAAAAAGGTCACTCAATAGATAATTTCAATCTCGTGATGCCAACCTATTAAATTTAATCAAATTTACTTTGATTTGTACGGTAAACAATGGCGCCCAACAAAGATACAAAATGTCTTACTCATATAATAAAGTGTAATTTAAAAGGTCTTGAACCACTACCAAATAATACCACAAAGACATAAATCTAAGAAATTGAATGTTATAACAAATCTAGCACAATAATACGCGGATTCGTAATCTCACATCTTCAGGGCTGATTTTATCAAGTATTTTTTTTTTGTTAGCTTCTAATCTTAATCAGTAAAATGCCGCTATAAGTTCTAAACAGACTTTCACAAATATAACATTTTGTCGTATACTGTTATGGTCTGAGAGATGTTTACATACGAGTTATTGAGTAAAACCGCATAATATTTGTGTATATTCGGATAAAAAACTCCTATGTATAATATAACATACTTCTCTATTTTCTCTCTCTCTCTCTAAAAACCACCTCCGAGACACCCTATTTCCCGGTAAGGTACCACATTTTCATGAGTGAATCTATTAAATAATTTCTATATACTTACACAATCAAAAATAACAAACAATAAATCTTCAACACTTTCTTACACACTTTCTTTATTTAGCTTCAAATCATCATTACAAATAAATAGTCACATCGAGTGATTGCAATAGTAATATACAAATGACGGCTTCAAAATAAAAATCATGGGAATTCTTGTAGATATTGAAATGATTTAATTTTCTATACTGACATCAGACTACATACACTGTTAATATACAGAGTATTCTTAATCAGACCCCATGATATGAAAATTATATATAGAATTATAAATAATAATAAATCAATTTGAGAGTATTCTGATGATAATCCCAACTCTGCCATTATTATTCATAGTATTAGCATAAGCTAAGCTAAAGAGGCTATAAAACATGACATGACACATAAACGCATATATACATATATTCATAACTCACATTTGAATCCATCTTCATCAGCAAATATCGTAAGACTCAAGTGAGTGTGACTCCATAATAATCTTATTATACTCAAGGTATTACTAAAGCTGGCACGAATAATGCTAACTGAAAATAAAATTAGACTAAACCTCTTTCATGTCCTCACACCACAATAGACAGATCATCTAAACACTACTTGGTTACAAAATATACAACTTAACACATAATAAAAATAGTCATGTGAAATTTATTGGGGTCTACTTACAATTTAATTACACTCCTAATAGTGATGCTCATCATTTCCTCTCTAAAAACCAAATGCAAATCATTAGTATTATTGAAAAGTAACTTCACATCTGCTCCTACTGCGTTGTGTACCTGCATAACATACAATCTTACCATGGTACTATATAATCTAGCGTCTGTGGCCACACAGGACTGAACAACCTCGAAATTGCAGTTATAAGCAAGAAACCAACGGTGAAGAAAGTTAATAACGTGTTCCTAACCTCTCGATTTATAATCTCTCAGAGTTTTCACATGTTCTAACTAATATTATTTATATATAATGATAAATTTTTAATTTTAATAACCACTATAAATCAATGAAAATAACGATGCATAAATAAATTCCATTGCAAACGTAGTGAGATAGGTATATTCAAATTGATTATATAAATTAACAAAAAAAAAAAAAAAAAAATAAAGATAAAATATTCAATTGAAGCTTCTTAGCATAAGTAATAACCTTAATATAAGAGTATGTCTACCGCGTATATGCACTTAACCTATTACACGGTACTAGACGTGAATCTCAAACCTAGTGCAAAATTTTATTTTTACGGATATTCATCAAGTCCAAAATCAGCTACGGTGACAAGATATAGCAAACAACTCCGATTTATGAGAGATTGCCAAACCATAAGAATTTAAGTATTATATAGACGTACACAGTAATAATCACTAAACTAATAAGCCAATAGCACATATGTCGCACCATCAAATTCGTCAATGCTAACACACTACACCTAACAACCACACACCAAAACACATACATACACTACACCATACACATACCACAACATACACTACAACATAAATCAATAATGATATATATATAAATAGCATGTAATATAATGAAAAATATAAATAATATTAATTAATATATATACTAATAATAAAATTGAAGTAATTAATATTATAATAATAATAATATAATAACACAATAATTATATATAACAATAAAAATAATATAATATATATATATATATATATAGCTAATCACTCAAAATATATTATATACATATAATAATATATATACATTATAAATACTATAGTATCAATATTAATTATAAATAGATAAGGTATAGCTTCTGTAACTGTATTAATTAATGAGTATGGGTAGCCATAGAGATGAAGTAGAGGA
>JABUQX010074682.1:22500-27854 GCA_015478945.1 Trachelipus rathkii | reverse complement strand
ATATATATAATATATATTATAATTATTATATATAATATATATACTATATATATATATATATATATATATATATATATAATATATATATATATATTATAATATATAATACATAATATAGTATTATATATGATAGGATCTTCTTATACTTTTTGACAGGAGCCAATTTATAAGTTCCTAAAGAATATATGAAATAGATAATAATAAGAAATGGTAGAGATAAATTTAATCAAAAGAGATCCTATTACATAGTTGAAAAATATTCGTTTTTTTATTATATTCTAAGAGAACCACATTATGATGAAAGTATCCCTTATGAAAAATTTTGAACTTCACAATCCTACTTTTTTAATTTTTTATTACCGATATATTATATATATATAAAATAATATAATATATATATTTATATAATATTACATAATATATAGTATATTTTATATTAAATATTATATATAATTATATAATATTTATAATTATTATAAATACTATAATAATAATAATAATAATTAATAATAATAATAATAATAGATAATATAATAATATAATGTTCAGATGTCTCTAACAGCTGACATCATTGGTAAGTAGAGCAACGGCCAGCACCATACAGTTAAAACAAATTATATTATTTGGAAATGCAGCAGTAAAATTTCAGGAGGGGATTTTATTTTATAGTTTTCTTTTGTTTTTTTTTTTTTTGCATTTTTCGTTCTAAAATGAAAATTTAAAAAAAAACGTTATTTTCCCCATTAGGCTCGAGCCGATTGGAGGGCAGATGGGGGAATGAAGTCCTCCCCCCGTCGTAATACCGAAAGTGAAAAGGAAGAAAATTATTCTTTTTTTAAATAAAAGGAATACCTTAGGTAAGCCGCAAAGATGGCAGTAGTCGGGGTCTCTCTGCCTCCCGTGTGACGACGGGGGGAGTCCCCTCCCTGTGTTCCGTCTGCTCGAGCCCCCTTAAATATTTAAATATATTTGTTTTTTTAAAATATATTTCTAGTATATAAAATCAAAAGAATCAAAAATAAAAATAAAACCTTCCCTCCTTAAAATTTTTCGCTGATTCCAAATAGTTATATAATTTGTTTTACTGTAGGTGTTGCCTTTCTCGAGTACCAATGATGTACACTTAGACAGCTGACCAATAAATAATATCTTTAATATATATTAAAACTATAATAATAAATTCCCTCTCTGAAACATTGACATTATAACGAACTGTTGTGGCATTATAATATTCTAAATTCTGCAAAATTTCTTATGGTTGATAAACTCTTCTGCCCGGCCAATAAATATAATAGCAAAATTTTGTCGAAAAGGATGTGATTGCAATCTTTCCAACCAAGGCTCTTTTCAAGTAAAAATATAGCCTGAGCAGCCAGATTTGTAGATACCCAGCGATAAAATAATTTCTCATCTAATTTATGAATTGTGAATTTATGATTTTATGATTTACACATTTTGTAAGATAGCTATAATTTATAATTCGTTGTAATTATTACGTATCGGCATCCATTTCATTTTTAACATTTTATTAACGAAAACAAATTAGCATTCCATGTTTTGATTATTATTACAAACCAAATTAACAAGAGAACTTCAATACAGATTATAGACACAAACAAACTAAAAAATTTTAACTATTAACGATGTAGTTTTTCTTCTAAAATAATAAAGAAACAAAAAAAAAAAAGAAATAAGTTTGAAAACTTTTTTAGCACCGCAGTTTAGATACTATTAATTATTTATTTCATTTCATTCCTGTATTTATATTAACTTTTTTGTTTCAATCTGGCAACTAGTCAAAAAATATGAGATCATATATATATATTAATATATTGATATATATCTATATATATAATAATATAATATATTTATATATATATATAATAATTATATATATATATATTATATTAATTTATATATATATATATATATGTATATAATATATAATTAATAGATATATATAAGTTTGATATAATTTTTTTCCTCAATTAATCTTTTAGAAGGGCTGAGCTGGGGCCTCCCAAATGTGGGAACACCATTCCATACAAGGGTGGCTAAGACCCTTATAATTGGAGTAGCTGTTCGGAAGAAAAAACTTCCCATAACCTGAACAGGCCATCTTACCAACCGTTGTGATGTGAGGTTTCCAAGATAGCTTTTCACTTGTCTGCGTGATATTTGCTGTCTGGGGTTTTACTACGAATCCTTTATAATTTCAATGTACTGATTTCAAATATGGTATTGGTTTTGTCGTATCAGGTCTAGTTTTGAAACTAGAGCAAATTTAAAAATTTAGCGCAATTTTCACTTTTGTATCATTTTTCGTCATATGGGTATATAGATAGTAGGTGTTACCTAAGAATATAATGATAATAGAACTTGGCATTAAGGAATGTTTCTGGTGAAGCAAGTGTATGTTTGTAGTTTTATACCTTGTATTCAGTAATTCAATTTGGTAATTATTTTTTTAAGTTTTCATGAATTAATAAGTATTTAGTACGTGAGTGATAAAAATTTAGTGGTCATTGTATAATAATCTACATCTGCATGCAAGGTGATAAACTCGTATCATATCATTATCAAAACAGTGGTTGTTGTCTTCAAGTATTCATTAAGCGATCATAGAGTCATTTATAAATTTTAAAATGAACAGAAAATGATAGAAACGATCCAAATTATGTTTGCTATCTTATGGTAGGTAACCCTTCCTCAGCAAAGTCAAAATATGCACATAGTGTATTGTAAAATCATCGTTATTAGCCTATTTTGGAACAACAAATTTTGGGGGGAGGAATTTGTCAAAGACAAAAGGTTTGCTCAAATGTATTATAGCTTCTGTTACAATTTTGTGTAAAAATCTAGGACGCTGGGACGAAGGAACAAATGTGCTCTTCTTACCTTTCGGTGCTCTATTACTTCTTCGGTTGTGGGTTTGTATCGTGATGGTATTGAAAGACGAAGTGAATTAGGATCATGTTTTACTGATTACTTTTGCATGACTAACTTGACAGGTATGTTCACCTTAAATATTAGTTTGCCTTTATACATACGCTAATATACGTTGTTATTTTTGCTTAAATTTAAAATATTTGGTCTAGAAGAATTCGGTTCTTCATGCAATGTATTAAACATTCTCGCAATATTACAATATCTATTGTTAATTTGTACTGTTCACACGAACAAGCATACTGTGAAGTACCCAGATATTCCTTCTGCCAGGAAACCTGTTCCTCATGGGCCAGAGGTACCTGTACCAGCTGCACCCATGGACATGGATTTCCTTCGAGGGAGTGATGACGACATTGATGATGATAGTGGCAACATAGAAACATATGAACCCTCTACAACAGATACTAACCAACCACAACCACTCACTCAATGTCAACTTAACGATTTGACCAGGGATTTAGGCTTGTCAAAAGAGTCTGCTCAACTACTTGGTTCACGTCTGCGTGAAAGCCATTTACTTGCTCGGGAAACCACATACTTCTGGTATCGTCACAGAGATGAAGAGTTCCCTTTAGTGTTTTTTCAATACACCAACTCGGACTAGGTGGCAGGCATTCTCAAACCTGTTAAGCCTTGCGACCCCCGCATAATAGCTTAAACGCATAAAGTGTAAGTTTCGTCGATCCCCTAATACCCATATATATAAGTATATTTTGTTCGAAAACTAGGTAGTAGGTGAGTCTATATATATATATAGATAATATATTTTATATATATCATATATATGTATATATATATTGATATATATAGTATATATATATATGTATATTATTATATATCAGGTGTGTGCCAAGATAAAGAGGATCCGTGTTATATTGTTTTTTATATTATGAATGGTATGTTGGGGTGTGTATTGGGCCAGCCTCTAGAAGCCACAATCCATATTCAAAAAGACAACAAGTACGGCAAGATAGGAGAGAGCATTGTTGGATCCTGCAAGAATTTTACCGAAACAAAAAATAAAAAAAAGATAAGAAAAGAAGAAAATTCATATCTCTGAAAGACTCGAAAAGCTACAGAAATGAAATACATTTTGAATCCTGAAAGATTTTTGGTTCGGAAAAATGTATATATATATATGTATATTATATAGTTATAATATACTATAGTATTATTATATTACTAATATATATATATATATAGAGATATAGAAAAAGTAAACATAAAAATTGGCTAATTTTTTTGGGGGGTTGCTGGGACAATAGTATAATATATTATGTTGTAAAGGTATACACGCTAAATTTAGGGGTCGAGCCGACGGGACACAGGGGGGACGTTATTGCCATACCGCTGAGGGGCGGAGGGAACCCCCGCGATCACCATAATACCGAAAGAGCGGGGTTCGGAGACCTCCCCGGAGGGGGGAAATTAGTCCAACCCGTAGTTCCCGGAAGGCCGAGAGCACACCGACATCCGTTCGCCATTCGGTGCGAGTACCTTGGGGATTTCTTTAGTAAAAAAAAAAGCAAAATTTTTAATAGAAAGTTATTTATTTTAACGAGTAACCAATAAAAGGTCTCTAAATAGGCCCTCTATTCATATTACATAATGTATTAACATAATTTTTTTATTTTTTTATGTTTTTTACATTTTCCTATCTTAAATTTTACGAGGATTCCAAAAAATGTATTCCTTTCGCTGTAGCTACTATTTTTGGAGATATATATATATATATATATATATTATATAGATTATAGATATATATTATATATATAGTTATATATAATATATAATATTATTATATATATATATATTAGTATTATATTATATATATATTTAATAGTAGATATGTGGGAACTTTATGTTCCTTTACTTTTTATTTTTTTTTTTTTTTTTTACATTTTCAGGCAGCTAGAAATTGACCAGCTGGTCCAGCAAGTATTCCTTTTGTGCTGGGTAGCTGTTGTAGTTTTGAGATATGATTGTGCTCTTTAGAGCTGACCTAATATTTGTAGGTAGCTGAGTGTTATGATATCTTAACGGTAGGGCGGCGCTCGAGCGGGTTCACGTGATGTCGAGCGGCAAATTAGTCATCTGTCAGACGTTTTCAGTAGTCAATTTGAAGCTTGTTGTGATAAGAGATCTGCAGAATGCCTTTTTCAATCCAACAAAGAGTGTTTATTGTTGACAACTTGTTTTGAGGATGCAAATTGTTAATTAATAAAATATTAAATTGAAATGTTCACGGATAAAATAGCCTAATACACAGCGTTCAAAGAGTGTTGTGCAGAAATTGATTAGTAAATTTCGAGCAACAGGTTCGGTCGCTAACGCCAACTTGTTTAACCGTGAAAAGAAAGTTGTTTGGCGTAAATTTGCACGTGTGGCAAGAGAATTGATGGTTG
>JABUQX010074682.1:0-7500 GCA_015478945.1 Trachelipus rathkii | reverse complement strand
TACACTTGCTTCACCAGAACCATTCTTATGCATTTATTACATCATTATATTCTTAGGTAACACCTAATATCTATATACCCATATGACGAAAAATGATAGAAAAGTGAAAATTGCGCTAAATTTTTAAATTTGCTCTAGTTTCAAAACTAGAACCTGATACGACAAAACCAATACCAGATTTGAAATCAGCACATTGAAATTATAAAGGATTCGTTGTAAAACCCCAGACAGCAAAAATCACGCAGACCAGTGAATTATTAATTAACCCATATAACTCCAAGGTTAGTTTCAGCGTGAAATTTACAGCAACAATGATTTCGACTTATTCAATTACCCTGTCTTAATCATATTTTACCCCCAAAAATTTGATAATTTAAATATATATGTTTAATTATTTTGAATGTTCCCATTTGGGAACATTGGGTTTATGCGTATAATAAAATTAAGATTTTTGAGGAAAAAATTATATCCAAACAATTATATATATATATATATATATATATATATATTATAATATATATAATATATATATATATATAATAATTATATATAATATATATATAGTATATATTATATATATATATATATATAATATATATATATATTATATATATATATATATAGTATAATATGCCCTCTACTATATTTTTTGACAGTTGCCAGATTGAAACAAAAAAGTTATATAAAATAAGGAATGAATGAATAAATAATTAAAATAGTATCTAAACTGCGGTGCTAAAAAAGTTTTCAAAAACTTTCTGTTTTTTTTGTTTCTTTATATTAGAAGAAAAACTACATACCGTTGAATTAGTTAAGATTTTTAGTTTGTTTGTGTGTATTAATCTGTATTGAAGTTCTCTTGTTAATTTTGGTTTGTAATAAAAAACATGGAATGTAATTTGTTTTCGTTAATAAAAATGTTTAAAAATGAGTTCTACTTGTACTGCCTCCGATCTTTTATGTTGAACAATTCTAAGATTAATAAGATTTGTGACAAATGTCATAGTATAAAATTAAATTAGTGAGAAATTATTATCGCTGGGTATGCTACAAATCTGGCTGTCAGGTCATATTTTACTTGAAAAGAGGGGGCACTTGGGTGGAAAGATATACAACGACTCCTTTGCACAAATTTTGCTTGTATATTTATTGCCGGGCAGAGAAGTTACAACCATGAAATTTTTGCGAAGAAAAGTTTTAATGATATAATGCCACACAGTTCGTCTTATAATTCATGTTGTAGAGAGGTAATTATTATTATCTAGTTTTAATAATTATTAAAAATATTATTATTGGTCAGTGTCTAAAGCTGACATCATGTAACTCGAGAACGGCAACACCTACAGTAAAACAAATTATATATTTGGAATCAGCGGAAAATTTTAAGGAGGAGGTTTTATTTTTATTTTTATTTTTTTTCGAGTTTATTCGTCGGAAATATTTAAAAAAAACAAATATTATATTAACCGATTAGGGGGCGCGAGCAGACGGGGACAGAGGAGCGGACTTTTCCCCCGGTCGTCCACCGGGGAGCAGAGAGACCCCGGACTCCTGCCATCTTTGCGGTTACCCTATGGTTATTCCTTTAGTTAAAAAAAGAATAATTTTACTTCCCTTTTCACTTTGGTATTACGACGGGGGGGGGGACTTTCCCCCATCTGCCTACCATCGGCTCGAGCCCCCTAAATGGGGAAAATAATTTTTTTTTTAAATATTTCCGACGATCAATGCAAAGTAAAAAAAAAAAACAGGGGGAAAAGAAAGAAAGTTTCACTCCTTGAAATTTTCGCTTGATCCAAAAATAGTATTAATTTTGTTTTACTGTAGGTGTGCCTGCCGTCTCTACTTACATGATGTCAGCTTTAGGCACACTTGAACATTTTATTATTATTAATTATATTATTATTATTATTATTATTATTATTATTTATATATATATATATGATATATTATAATATTATATATATATATATATATATATATATATATAGATAATATATATATATATAATATTATATATATATATATATATATATAATATTATATCGTATAAAAATTTAAAAAGTAGGAAGATTGTGAAGTTTCAAATTTTTCATAAGGATACGTTTCAGTATAAGTCTTGTTTCTTAAATAATAAATAAAAAAAAACGATATTTTCAACTTGTAATCAAGGAATTCTGTGTTGATGTAAATTTTTTTCTAAGCTATTTTAGTTATTTATCTTTTCAATTTTTTTGCGAAACTTATAAATTTGGCTACTTGTCAAAAAGTATTAGAAGATACCTATATATTATATTAATTATATATATGATAATATATATATATATATATATAATATAATATATATATATATATATATATATATATTATATATATATATATATTATATATTATATTATATATATAATTAGTAATGTTGCCTTAATGTAAATTATACTTTGAATTCCTGTATATAAAATGAAGAAAATCAATACTCTTTGTAAGTTTAATATCAAATTTAATTTTCTTTATGAGGATTTTAGCGTTTTCTTTTATTGATATTAAACTTACAAAGAGTATTGATTTTTTCTATTTATATAAGGAATTCAAAAGTAATATTTTAGAGTTAAGGCATCACTATTTATTATTACTGTTGGACGTTTTAAGTTTAGTATACTATTATATATATATATTATATACTTATATATATATATATATATGTTATATATATATATATATATATATATATATATATATATATATATAATTATATATATATTAGTATTATATATATAGTATATATATATATATAGGTCAGCGTTTAGTATATCCGTCATATGTATCTCAAAAACTATTAATGCTACAGTAAAACGGAATACATTGGTTGAATGCTGGTATAAAAAAGTAAACGAAAAAAAAAAAAAAAAAAAAAAAATAAAATCTCAAAAACTACAATGGCTACAGCGAAATGGAATACATTTTTGGAATCTGGTAAAATTCACATAAGGAAATGTAAAAAAAAAAATTAAAAAAAAACAAAAAATTTATTGTTAATAATTATAGTAATATGATTAGAAGGCCTATTTAGAGACCTTTTTATTGGTGGTACTCGTTAAAGATAAATAGACTTTCTATTAAAATAAATAAACTTTTCTATTCAAATTTTGACTTTTTTTTTTAATCTAAAGACCCCAAGGGTATACCGCCCGTGATGGCAGGAGTCGGGGTCTCTCGGCCCTTCCGCGGGGAACTACGGGGAGGACTAATTCCCCCCCTCCGGGAGGGTCTCCGGAACCCCGCTCTTTGGTATTTGGGTCTGTCGCGGGGGTTCCTCCACCCCTCCCCTACGGGGTATGGAAAACTTCCCCCCCTAGTTCCCCGTCGGCTCGAGCCCCCTAGTTGGTTGGGCACGGTATATATAAAAAAAAGACAGGCATTTTCTGATGTGAAATTTTTTACCAGGATTCCAAAAAAATGTATTCCATTTCGCTTTAGCTATTGTAGTTTTTGAGAGATATTTTTTTTTTTTTTTTTTTTTTTAACATTTTCGCGTACGATTTTCAAAAACGAACTCGGAGATGTATCGGTTTTACTGTAGCGCTATTAATAGTTTTTGCTTGGATACATATGACGGATATACTAAAAGGCTGGCCATATATATTATATATATAGATAATATATATATATATATATATATATATTATTATTATTATATATATATATATATATATCATATATATTATTATATATTATATATATATATATTAGGGTTATACATACTAATATATATATAATATTATATAATATATAATATTATGAGAGAGAGAAACAAATTTGAACAAAGCAAATTAATAGAAGCGCTGACATTGGGCATCTTGTGCATTTCATTCTTGATTTTTTTTGTGCATACAACACAGATTCCTGGACTTCCAGAAGTCTCAAAATGATGTGAATTCCCTAAAACTGACAATTTCTCCTCGTTGTTATGGCCTTGCAACAGCACGAAGTGGATTTATTAGTATTTGGAGCACAACTGCTCTAAAAAAGCGGAGTTGATCTAACTTACCTCCTGAACGTTTATGAATTTTCTAAGCTGCTACTCTGAGAACTGAAAAGCAGTTGACAATTAAAGAACCCTATTTTTTTCAATCAATTGTTGCAGGTAGTTAGCAATCGTTTGATCAAGAAGGTCAACTCCTCCCATGAAGGAATTATAAGCCTTTATAAGACTCGGCTGTTTCACAAATACACGTTGATTTTCGGTCTTTGACCATGGTGCACATTGCTGAAGAGGTTCAACCTTGTTAAAATTAGTTGACAAGTAATATTTTACCATCCAATCTCGACCAATGTTTTCCCTCTCTTTGCTTTATCAATTGTTTTAGTCTTGAAGAAGACATTTTAGGAGGCGGATGTCCTTTCTGTTCCAGTACTTCTAAATTCTTCATCAAACAGCAATGCCATCAAGTAATATGATGTAAAAAAAATGTCAAAGAGAGTGGTGTGAAAAGCTGGGTTAATTACACTTCTCAATAGTTTTCAAATCACATTTGGACCAAGCCCAATTGGTTCTCTTTGTTTTACTTCATCTTTTCCAATGTACATTTCTATTCTAACTGGGTAACCTGATGCTCTAACTAGACACAATTTTTAAAACCAAATCTGATCGGTTTTCCTCTAATAAACATTTTACAAGAATGATGTCCATAATAGGGAATCATCTGTTCATCGATACCAAGGTGCTTTTTTCGTATGACTCAAATTGTTTTAACACTCGGTTGACATGGTCATACAAGAAGGGGTGTATTTTAGATATTTTATCTCCATGAGCTAGTGTCTGATTATCTGTATAATGAAAATATTTCTTGATTGCTACAAATCGGTTTCTTGTCATGGTATTCGTAACAATTGGAACTTCTAAGTCTTCTTGCTTTGACAAGAAAGACTGTGATATCCGGATAACATCAAGATTTCAATGAATTTATATAATCACATCCTCTTCGCAAGCAATCTTCAATATATATTAGTGATATATATATATATGATATATATAATATATATATATATGATATATATATATATATATATATATATTATAATATATATATATAATATATATATAGGGGTTATATATATATAGTATAGTATAACAGAAAAGAAATAGAAAATGAAAAGAAAAGAAACAAACTTAGTTAGAAGAACAAAACCTCAATGGTATACTTTGGTAGAAAAACTGTCAAAGATACATCAATCGATAGATAATGAGTAGTAAATTAGTAATTACTAAGGTATTATGAACTTATTCTGATTTTTTCTAAAAGTTTTATTGTGTTTTTGCGTGTTTTCAAAATTGGCCTTAAGTCAACTAGCTGTGTTGCTTTTATGCTTTATCATTCTCCGCTAGAACTCCAGAATGTCGGAAGCATTTGGAGGCTGCCAAAGCTGCTAAATCGATCACGGAAGGTGTACCCGTTCGGGTAGTCAGCTGCAGACAGACATCAAAAAACAATGCTGTCACATTTGTTAGGTGCTGCCAGATGAAGACCATATTAATTTTCTGCTTAACCCAATGGATTACACATTGTGAGAGGTAAAGGCCTGCATTGATTGAATTTTTGAAGACCTGATTAACTTCAAAGAAATGTGGAGCGAAAACGTGTTGAAAGAATATATAGTTATATATAAGTAGTTATAATAAATAATAGTAGCTCACTACTCATTTAAAAACCTACTATATATATATATTCGCTATATATATTCTTATATATACCGTACTATAGGGTCATGTATAGGTCATTGGGGAATTGTAAGTTACTCAATAGTATTATGATATATACCAGGGGTTATAAGTTGACGTATAATAAATTATTCTTTAGTTACTATATATTAGGTATGTGGATAAGCTCTATGTCGTCTTCATAATCACCCTTCTGGGCCGTTAATAGTTGCATAGATAGATCTCTCACAAAACACAATAGTCGCCTTTTCACCGCCACTGGTGGTCGACAGATAGTCTTATAGATCGGATCTAGCGGGACTTTCGGAAAGGCGACTCTGGTTTCCGAGAGCACAAACAATGTGATGGACGTGTACTTGGAAAAGAACCTTTTACTTTATATATATTTGATAGATAAGCATGCGGAGTATAATATAACAGGCTATTTTTGGGTATTATGGTAATATAATTGATAGTAGTCCGTTTTCTTGATTTATTATTAGGTTATTAGGTACTATGATGGGCTTTATATATAGTTATAATGGTATATATATAAACTATTAGGGTAGAGTATAGTATAATATACAGGTAAAATCCGGTATCTAAGTATTATAGTATTGAATAGTACTATATAGTATATATAATTAAATGTGCCCAAATGGTTTGGTAGATATTTATAGAGTACAGTAAGTATAGATTGGTGTAGAAATTAAAAAATGTCCAAAAATAAGGTTAATTTAATTTTAGGATTTTATTATGTTATTATTGGGTATATATCTACTATAACGATATAATAACCCACGTAGGTAGTCCTCGCTCCCGGTTACAGGATAGTCGAGAAGAGTCTCTCGGGCTCTAGGTGGGACTACGGGGTGACTAATATTCCCCCCCTTCAATATAATATTAGGGATAGATGAGTCTCCGCTGAAACCCCCTCTCGCACTCTTTGGTACTCTATTTGTAAATAGGATATGGATTGCGAGGGTGGGTTTCCTCCGAATCTCAATCACCCATCCGAGTGAGGTATTAGAAACGTTACCTCTCCGTTCCTCAGCCCATTGCGGTCTATCCGCGTCACCTCTAAAAAGTAGTAAAATCACTATTTATTTTAGGGGGTACTTCGTATGGACTCACTTGTGCCGTATATATATATGTATATATATATATATATATAATATATAATATATATATAGTATATTATATTTTATATTTATAATATTATAATATTTATATAATAGAATATATATTTATATATATATATATATATATATATATATATATATCGTTATATATTATATTATATATATATATATATTAATATATATATATATATATATAATAATATATATATATATTATATAATATATATATTAATATAATTATATATTATATATATATTAATTAATTATAATTATATATATATTATATATATATGATAATCTTACTAGTGCAAATAATTTTATAGATTATTATCGGTATTTTAAATTAATAGGGATCAATATCGATTAAGAACTCCCTTATCGAATCACGTTATTGGAATCTAGTATATTTATTTATATTATTTAATATTATTTATTTTATTGATTTAATGGTAAGAATATATATATATATTATATCATTTTTTGTTCAGTAGTAGATAATAATTTAATATATTGATTAAATACTTGATATTTTAAGGCACTATATTATTGCTATAATCAACAAATAAATACTTATTATTTATCTATATACATTATTAATTAATTTTCATTTTTTTATTATAAAATATAATAATTTAATTGATGAAAATACTCATATAATTATTC
>JABUQX010074681.1:40000-50989 GCA_015478945.1 Trachelipus rathkii | reverse complement strand
CCAATTCACCCACAATGGTGGTTTCCGATTCACCCCTTTCAAAACTGAGTCTAAATTGATCTTTATATTTAAACTTTAATAAAACTATGATTATTAGAATAATTATTTATTTTTTGTGGTGCTTATGACCTACTATAGGGCCTTGATTTTCAGGAAAAAAATCCAAAAAGTGTATTAGGGGAAAGTGAGGAGACAAAGTTATACCTAAAGTGGCCCACATCCCCCCGCCCGAAGCTATATCGGGATATATATATATAATATATATATATATATATATATTATATATATATAATATATATTATTATATATTATATATATATATATATATATATATATATATATATAATACTATATATATATATATTGGTCAGTCTCCAGATTAGGTGCCCCCTGTATCTAAAAAAAAACTATATTATACATAAAAACTGAATACATTTTGAATTCAGCATTGTCCCAGTCAACCAAAAAAAAATTAATAATTATTAATTTTAATAAATAACTCCAAAAAATAAGTTATAATCGTACGTTTCTAAACTTAATTTAAACATGATACCCATAAAAAATAAACGTTTTCTTTATATCTTTTCAATACTTTAGGGTAAACTAAAAATAATGGCAAAAATTAAAAATTAAAAAATAAAAATTAAAGTTAAATTAAAATTGCATTTTTTACGTAGCTATTCATAGTTTTTTAGATAAGGGGACAGATAATCTGGAGCCTGACCTTATATAATATATTATATATATATAATATATATATATATATATATTATATATATATATATATTATATTATATATTATATTATATATTAAATATTATATATATTATATATATATATATATATATATATATTATATATATATATATATATATATATCAGAGGTGGGCGCGCAAATTTTAAACTTTAGAGCGGAAATACCAAAATAAATTTAGGAATATGCGATAGCGATAATTTGAAAAATGTTGTGGAATTGCAGTTAGCGGAATGCCTGTATATCATCCGCAATTAGAGGACTGCCAAAAAAATTGTTGGAGTTTCTAGTAAAATGGGCAAAATTTATAGTCCAAAATTTATTACACGTTTGGCCATCTTTGTACGTCCGACAGCAACACGAATTTTTTTTTTTTTTTTTTTTTTTGCAAAGTGATCATGTAACAGGTTTCTTTTTTTTCTGATGTAAAATTTATCAATTATTATAAATGATAATTGAGTGTTATATTTATTAATCGACCGATTCTCAATATCGATAAAATTTAGTTCTCGATTGTCCTATAGAGTTATTAAAATCGATATTGACCATTTATTCGTAGCACCACTTTTTCTTAATAAAGCAGACGAATATTTATTTCCAACTTTGCATTTTATCAAGTTTTGTGTGCCCTGACATTTGCTCTGATTTTTTTATTTTTTTTCACTGAAGGCGGGTAACATTTTGAGAATAAATTCCAGTGTTTTTTTTTTTATTATAAATTTCTGATAATTGTGCGTATTTACTATAGGGTAAATAATAAAATCTTAAACACGTTAAAAATAAAGCAGTTGAGGTATATTACCTTATTTAGTAATTACAATACTTAAACGTTGAGAATAAAATAAGTATGGTTGGTAAAAATTGCATTACATATGTCTTGGGTAGCTTAATTCTATTAAGAATATCATATTTTGTTACCATTTTTAGATTTTTACAATATTAATTTTATAATATTTTTAAAATTACCATATTTTTATATATTCTATGAAAACGTGTCCCACAAATTTTAAGTAGAAAATAGCTGCGTTTCCAAAAGCCCGACTGCAGCCCGGGTGGGCACACAGGCGCACATGTGCATCGTTTCCAGAGCCCGTTTGCGCACTTCTACTTCACGTAAACGTCACAGTCAGCGCCCGTTGTTAAATCCTCATTCAATTAATAAACGGCGGGGCTGCGGAGCGATACTGTTATTACAAAACAAATTTCTTTTACAAAACATTGTGTCGGAAAATGGGCTTGCCAAAGAGTTTTTTAATATTTTAGTTAACTTTTATATTGAGGATACTAATATATCGTATATCATTTCATAAAATAGTTACATATAAGTATAAGAGTATTGTTTACAATTGTTCTGATCCGACGGGCGCGCTCGGCCGTTTCCAGGTACTCAAAAATAATTATATCACTAAACTACTTAGAAATTCGAATTTCCGTATATGTATTATATATATAATCACGAGAGTGTCAGGAAAAGTCTGCTTTCCAAATACTCACTCAAGATTATTGTCACATCGCAGAGTGTTATCTGACATTAAATACGAAGAGAAGTGTATGTTATAACACGCATGAGCTTGTATATTGTACCAGAATTTACAACTACACCACATAATGTGGATGAATAAAGAAGATGGCTTATAACCACTCTCGCCGTACCATATCGTGAAGTCGTATAAAATCAACTAAACTAAATATAATCGTAATATATAATAATATATAATATAAATATTATATATATATATAATAATTAATGATTATATAAATACTTAAAGTTAATATATATTAAATATATATTAATATAGAATATACTCACTATATATAATAATATATATATTCTAAATATATATATATATATATATATATATATATATAATTTTTCAAATTATTTGGAATATTTCCCCAAACGAGGAAGAACCTACTAGGGAAGTAATTATCCGGTTATCCGGCCGGATAACAATGATATCCGGCCGGATACCGGATAGTCAAAAACTTGGCCGGATAGGCCGGATACCGGATAGTTGCCGGATATCCGGCCCATCCCTAATACATATCCTTTATAGATTTATATATATATATATATATAATTATATATATATATATATATATATAATATAGTATATATATAATAATATACTATATATATATATATATATATATATATATATATAATATATATATATATATATATATATATATATATATATATTATATATATATATATATATATATATATATATATTTTTTTTATAATATAATTTCTAAACCATACATTATTATACAAATTATATAATTTGCCACGCCACTGTTGTTTACATAGTAAGTGCATATATATATATATATATTATATATTATATATATATATATATATATATATATATATATATATATATATATATATATATTATCATATATATTATTATATATAATATATATATATATATATATATATATATATATAAATATATATCTAGTATATATATATATATATATATATATATATATATATATATATATATATATATATATTATATATATATATATATATATATATATATATAGTATATTATATATATATGTGTGTGTGTTGATGTGAAATGTGTGCGTGCTGATGTGGAAGAGAATGAGAGAGGGGAGAGAAGAGTTGCAATTTTGATGAGTGACCTGTGGGACAAAGCTATGGTAGACTTTGTGTGTGTGAGTTCTTAGAATCTAATGGTTAAATTTAAGTTTGAAAGGTCAAGGTTGTGTGTGGTTGTGACGTATGGTCCATCTGAAGGGAAACGTTGAAGAGAGTACGATTTTTGGGATAATCTGAATGATTTTCTGGATGGGGTGAGTAGGAGTTTCAAGATTGATAGTGTTGGGGGACCTGGAATGGTGGATAGTGATCAAAAAAGGGATGGTATAACAGGTGTTTTGGGGTGGGGGAGAAAATGAAATGGGAGGAAGGTGATTGATTTCTGTGAAGAGAGAGGTATGTGTGTAAGTAATATTTCTTTAAACACAAGAGTATTTATAAGTATACTAGAGTTGGTGTGTAGGTAGAGATGGTATCGAATTGAAAAGTATGATTGATTTTGTATTTGTTCAAGAAGGAGGTGTTGGTGAAGTATGTGTTGGATGTTAAATCAGTGAGGGGTTTAGGAATGAGATTATCGGATCATTGTTGTTCTATGTAAAATTTAGTTAGTAAGTGGGGGCTTGGATGGAGAGGGAAGGTGATACGAAAAGGAAGTTAGGCTAAAATTAAGAGTGAGAAGTTAATGAACAAGGTAATAGGATAAGTATTTAAGAGCGCTCGCTAGTAAATCAGTTGAATGTGAAAAAAAGTTGATACTGAACAAATCTGGGGGCAAATGAAGGAAGCAATAGTTAGTAGTGCAAAGGAAGTGTGTGGATGTGCTAAAGTAGGAAGTAAGAATGTTAACAGCGAAATGGGTGGAATGAAGAGGTAGATGACCCCAGCGGTTAAAGGTAACAAAAAGACAAAGCGTTTTTTGAATGTACCAAAAGCAAATGATGAAGTTTCAAAGAAAGATGCTTGGAATTATATAAGGAGGAGAAAAAAGAAATACTAAAAGGTGTTTACGTAGGAGAAAAACAAGAGGTAAATGAAAAGTTTTGGGAAGGAGGATGAATGAGGACATACAAGGGAATAGGAAGCTTCTTCTGGAAGGAAGCGCAAAGGTTAAGAATGAGAAATAAGGGGAATCTGCTTTTAGAATAAGCAATGGGGATGGCTGCTTTTGTAAACTGATGAAATGGATGTGAGGGGTGTGGAAAGAACACTTCGAAAATCTGCACAATATTAACAGTAATGATGAGGTGTTAGTGAATGTGTGTGGTTTTGATGGTGCAAGAAGGAATAGGTATTTTGGGATGAGTATTAGTAAGGAGGAGGTAATGGGTAGGGTGAGAAAGTTGAAGAATGGTAAATCTGCAGGTATAGATGAAATTACTAGTGAAATGATCAAGAGCGGAGGCGAGATGGTAATTGATTGGATTTGGAAGTTGTGTAATAAAGCGTTTTATGGAGGGTATAGTTCCAAGGGATTGGAGGAGAGCAGTAATAGTACCCTTGTATAAGGGTAAGGAAAAGGGGAACTGTAGAAATTATAGGGGAATAAGTTTATTGAGTGTTGTAGGGAAGGTATATGCTGGTATTTTGTTCGAAAGAGTGCGTCGAGTGACTGAGGGACTGATTGGTGAAGAACAAGGTGCGTTTAGGAGTGGTAGAGGATGTGTGGATCAAATCTTTACATTGAAACAAATGATTAGAGAGAAAATGAGGGAGAAGAAGAAAATAAATTATATTAGGTTTTTATGGCATTACAACAGGCGTATGGATAGAGTTTAATAGGGAAGCTTTTATGGAGAGGTATTTTAGTGATATATGGTGTTGGTGGTAGGCTCTGAATGGAATCAAAAATATGTATTGACGATAGTGAAGCGTGTGTAAGAATAAATGGTGTCAATTCGGTTGATTGGTTTGGATTTAATAGCGGATAGTGAGACAGGGTGTGTTCTATGTCTCCTGGTATTCAAGTGTATTATGGATGGGGTTATGAAAGAATTCGAGGTGGGATGGCAGGAAAGGTGTTAGAATGATGGAGAATGCGGAGGGAGTGGAGGGTGCCTAACCTATTGTATGCGGATGATTTGGTTCTGTGGTGGCGAGTCTGAAGAGAGTTTGAGAGGATTGGTGGAGAGATTTGGCAGGTATGTAAAAGGAGGGGGTTTTGAAAGTAAACGTAGATAAGAGTAGGTTATGGTTTGAGTGAGGACAGTCCTCAGTGTTAAGTTATGGTAGATGATGAGCAGCTGGAAGCAGTGTTCTGAGTTAAATATTTGGGGTATGTGTTGGATGAGAAGGAACGGATGATGCAGAGGTAGTAGGAAAGTTGTGAAATGCAGGAAGGTGGCTGGTGCAATTAAATCGTTGGTGAATGTAAAGGGGACTAGTCTTGAGTGCGCTAGGGTCTTACATGGAGGGTATGTTGTTACCTGCTTTATGTATGGTAGTGAGACTATGGTCTTGGGAATAAGAGTATAGATTCTAAAGTTCAAATGTGTGTTCAGATGGACAATCTTAGGGCATGCTAGGTGTGAGAAAAGAATTATTAAAGTGAGGAATGAACGTATTAGAGAGTTGGTGTGGTGTGAAGAAGGGTAAATGAGAGAATAATGAAGTATGTTGAGATGGTTTGGATCATGTGGAAAGGATGAATTGGAAAGTTCGGCTTGGTTTAAGCGGATGTATAGTGGAGAGTGTGTTGGGAAACCGACCGGCTGGAGACCGAAGAGAAAAAAGTTGAATTGAGTCGGTGAAACACGAATGTTGAAGGATTGAGAAATGGAGTTGGCAAGAGGCGAGAATAAAGGTGCATGATAGAAGAGAAATGGCGCGGTTTTGTATGGGGGCATGGTTGTGCGCCCACCTGGGCCAGGGATGAACCCTATCCATTGACGATTTACCATAGTGAGGGTTCGTCGCGGTCCCGTATGATGCTCTAGGGTGGATTTCTGTCTGTGACGAGCTCTCACTAATAAATTAGTACAGAGGGGGCGGTAAGGCTGGGCTTTCTTTTTCGACGTTTGTCATGTTCTCCTACTGCTTTCCTTTTCCGATGCTTGTACAGCACCTACCCCCAATCTTGGGCAAAGATGGAAGGTGAAGAAGAAAAGAAACATATATAGTATATAAACGGCATAGGGTGGGTTTTGGGGGGTCAGAACCCCCCGAATTTTCCAAAGTGAATTTTTTTTACCAAGCTCAATTATATATATATATTAATATATATATATATATATATATATTATATATATATATATATATATATAATATATAATATATAATATATATAATATATATATATATATATATATATATTATATATATACTCGCTTATAAACTTTCAGATGTCACAAGGAAATCAGCTGTCCACTCCTTCTACCTCCGCTTCATTAGGAAATCAGCTGTCCACTCCTTCTACCTCCGCTTCATCAGGAAATCAGGTGTCCACTCCTTCCACCTCCGCTTCATCTTTAGTTCATAAGCCCCTTTCTTATCAGGATGAAGTGCCAAAATTGAGGAAATCCATGCATAGGATGAGACTTTGCACCGATGAAGCTATTCGCATTGCAATTTTCCCTGGGGAGAATTCTGATGATGAGCTTAATCTCTCCGATGAAGAGGATGAAATAGAGCAGCCACGTCCGCGTTCAGTTTCACCACCAATCTCTGACAATGAGGCGTCAAAAATTCTGCACGATTTAGAACTTCGTAATGTCATTGAAATCCAAACCGGGCAAGACATTGATGACGAAGAATCCCTTTCTCTTCCTGTTCCTGCTACGACTTCGGCGAAAAGAAGGGCAACCTCTTCCAATCCAATGTGGAGGAAATCCCAGTTCATTCCCCCTGTCGATCAATCTTGGAAGGATCATGAACAATACAGTGTTGATGATTCTTGGCACAATTTCCTTCCTATTGATTTTTTCTACCTTTTCTTCGATCCCTCTCTCTTTTCTTACATTGCCGAACAGTCCAATCTGTATGCTTTACAATCAAATGGTAAGGAGGTAAAGATTCAAGAGCATGATATAAAAGTATACGTTGGAATTCTTATGAAGCTGGCAATTCTAAAGCCCCCCTCTTTCCGTTTCGTTTGGCATAAAACCTCCGGATTGGATCATATAACTAAATTCATGAGTAGGAACAGGTTCTTTGAAATTAAAAAAAAACATCCATTTCAATGACAAAACCCTCGAAAAGCCCAAGGAAGATCCCCAATACGACCGACTTCAAAAAATTCGGTATATTTTTGAGAAGGTGAGGGCTAATTGTGGGAAGATTCCTTTAGAAGAGTACCACTCTGTGGATGAACAAATGATAGCCACGAAAGCCCATCACAGTCTCAAACAGTACCAACCCAATAAACCCCATAAATGGGGATACAAAGTTATTACCCGAGCCGGAGCTAGTGGGATCGTCTATGATTTCATTTTTTATGAAGGAAAAGGGACTGTTACCGACAAATGGGGAGTTGGGGTCTCTTCTTCTTACGTTTTGAAGTTGGTTGAAAATATTCCCCCTAAGAAAAACTATAAAGTTTTTTTTGATAATTGGTTTTCTTCCTTGGCTTTGGCAGAGGTTTTGCAGGAGAAGGGGATCCTCTTTGTCTCAACTGTGCGCCTAAATCGCCTCAGGGGGGTCCCTTTTATGGATGAAAAACTATTGAAGAAAGAGGGAAGGGGAAGATCTGATAATTGGGTAGACAAGAATACAGACTGTATTGCCATACGTTGGTATGACAATAAGTCTGTACACTTGTTATCCAACTATGCTGGAGTTGAACCCCACGATATATGTCGCCGGTGGGAGTCAAAGGTTCAGAAATATGTGGAGATCGAGAGACCATTCTCTGTACACGAATACAATAAATATATGGGTGGAGTCGATCTTGCAGATATGCTCATTGAGCTATACAGGATCGACTTCAAATCCAGAAAATGGTATACTCGGATCTTCTATTATTTGCTGGACCTTTCGATTGTCAATGCCTGGCTGTTGTACCGGAGGGTGCATGTGGACAAAAGAGAGAAAAAACCCTTTATACCACTGGTAAATTTTAAGACCGACGTGGCAGAAGGGTTATTGAACCCTATCCACACTGGTACCCCAAGAGGAAGACCGAGTTCTACCAGAGTGGGGGCCAGAGGGGGAACCAGAGCAGGAGCAATTCGTAACCCAACACCTAACCGCGAATATACTCCTGCATTGTCGGTCAGGTTTGACAATCTCTCTCACTGGCCATTCTTTACCGAGAAGAGGCAACGGTGCAAGCTTTGCATCAAACAAAGAACAAAAGCGATGTGCGATAAATGCAAAGTCCATCTGTGCTTGTTGAATCGTGGAAACGGCAGTTCGTGTTTCGTTCAATTCCACAAGCATTGAATCAGGTCTTCCTCAACCCTCTGTCACTCATATATATATATTATAATATATATATATAAATATTATATATGAATTTATTTATATATGATATATATTTATATAATATATATATATATATATATATATAGTATTATATTATATTATATAAATATATTATATACCAACCAAAACCCCCTTCCGACCAAATCTAATCCCCAAACACTCAACATACTACAATTCAATATTAACGGCCTAACCAACAAATCCATAGAACTTAATCACTTCCTGAAAAAACACAATATCCACATAGCTATTATACAAGAAGCCTCCCTCGCCCAAAACACCCCTCTCCCCACATTCTATGGGTACGATGCCATATATTCCCCTGCCCAACCTCCTCACCACTCCCTTTTAACACTAATCCACAACAGCATACCATATCATAATACAACTACTAACACTTCCACACTACTCCCCGCCGCACTAATAAAATCCCAATCTTGTTCTATACTCCTGAACAAGACCACCTACAACATCGTCAACCTTTATATTCGCCACCCGACCACCCCAAACCCGCCCCCAAACAACCTCACTCCCCCCCTATCAACAATAGCAACATACCCAAATCTCATCATTGGAGGCGACTTAAATGCACACCACACTGCCTGGTACGAAGACTACCCATCTGATCCCCGAGGCAACCATATTCTTAATGAATTGGAATCCCTGAATATCCTTAACTCAAAAAAACTCCCCACCAGAATCCCTCCCCAAGCCAACCATTCCCCCTCCTCACCAGACATCACATTTTGTTCCCCCTCCCTACATCACAGACTAACCTGGGACACAACCACCGACCTACAATCAGATCACCTCCCTATCCTCATATCTCTGACCTCCCCCCACCAATCTCCAAAAAAAAAGACAACCACATTTACTAACTACAAAAAAGCTAACTGGACAGAATTCACTAACCATATCGAATCCCTTATAAACCCTACACCAATACATGACATAACAACATTAAACACCTCCATCATTCACTTTTAAACAACACAATCATCAAATCAGCCAATCTTTACATACCTAAGGGTCACAGAAAATCCTACAATCCTAAACTATCCCCCGAAATCAGTCAACTTATTAAACAAAGAAACTCCGACCATACACCACATTAACCACTAACCAAATAACTAACCTAAACACTCAGATCTCAAATATTATAACCATGAACACTACTAAATAAGTTTACAGAATACCTACAAAACAATATCTCACGCATAGATAATAAGAAAACCTGGCAGGTTATCAAAAAACTAAACAACTCACAAAACAACCCCCCTCCCTCACACGAATCCCCATCCTTGCCCGACAACTCCCTCCCTTCTTCAAAACAACCCCTCACACGAATCCCCATCCTTGCCCGACAACTCACTCCCTTCCCCAAAACAACAAGCAGACAGCCTCGCAAAACACTACGCTAATATCTCCCGTAAACCTACTCTCCCCATTAATAGGTTAACAAAAAAAAACAACTCAAAAAACTTCCCTCAGATCACAACCCTCCACCTCCTTTTACAACCAACATGATATCAGAGACAATCAAAACCCTTAAAAATTCACCAGCAACAGGACCAGACTCAATTTCAAACTTCCACCTGAAGCACCTAGGAGGAAAAGCAATTCTCCTCATCACGGAAATCTTTAACAAATCCTGGAAACTTAATTATATACCCCCACTCTGGAAACAAGCATTCATTATCCCAAAATTGAAACCTAAAAAAGACCCCAATTCCCCATCCTCCTATCGCCCAATCTCTCTTCTCTCCACCATCAGCAAACTGCTGGAGAAACTAATATTAAAAAAAAATATCCCCACACATCACCCTCCCAGAATTCCAACATGGATTTAAAGGCAATCATTCAACAACAACAGCCCTCACCTCCCTCACACAACACATAATTAATGGCTTCAACCAATCCCCATCACACAGATCCATACTTACAGCCATCGATATTAACAAAGCCTTTGACACTGTCCCCACATATATCCTTATACAAAAAATTCTCCAATCCCCCCTAGAAAACAATGATAAAAAATGGCTTTCAAATTTCCTTACCAATAGATATGCCAAAGTCCTTCATAAAAACACCCTCTCACACTCCATCAAACTGCAAAACGGCGTACCACAGGGCGCCATTCTCTCTCCATTCCTCTTCAATCTCTTTACAGCAGATCTGCCCACCCCTACCAACCAATCCACCAAACTAATTACTTACGCAGACGACATCAGTCTCATTT
>JABUQX010074681.1:12500-15000 GCA_015478945.1 Trachelipus rathkii | reverse complement strand
GAATTTCTATAAAATAATATAGAAATAAGCCTGATATTCCAAAACATTTACAGTCTATATCAAGATGTCAAAATCTTGAAAAATCATAAACAATGATTTCAGAGCTGGATATCTTTTATCGAATATAAAGATGCAACTAATCTTATTAAAAATATATATATTGCTTTTTCTCTTATAGTTTAGAGTGCTAGAGAAAGACGTAGGTGCATAATAGAATTTGACTAAATAGTAGCTGTGAAAAAACTGTGAAAGTTAAAATAATCCAACCAGCTCGATCATAATTTTGAAGACGCAGTCTGGATTGTCAGCAAATAGCATAAATTTAAAGAAGTCTTTTGTTATATAATAGTTATTCCAAATAGAGCTAAACAAAAATGACTGAATTCCCTGATTTTCCAACGGCCACTGCTAGACTTGTGGAGAGGAATGTCCCTATGATTTTGGATAAACCCCTTCAACGTCATCCTCCGACCGCCAAAGTACTTGTTTCGTTTCCACGTGGCTTCCCAAAGGGACCAGTGGCCTATTAAATTCCCCAAAACTTAATTCTAATATAACGACCTGTTATTTCTATGAATATCTATGAACTTTAATTTTTAGGTTTACTTTCTTGAAATTAAATAGTTGTCGGTCCTCAGATTAACTTCCAAAACTGGTGCAGCTATTTCAGAATATTTTCTAAAGACTGGGTTCAATGCTATGTTAACCTTCACCAGCAATACAGGTGGTCGGAATAGACAGTGTACTTTGATTTAACAAAAACTTCATTAAAACTAACTTCGTTTTCCATTATTTAATAAAAGGTTTGCAATTATTGTTCTAGACATGCCAGAAGATAATTTATTGTGAATAACTTCGATTTGTTGAACAGAGGTAGAATGAATCCCATTATTTGATTTTATTACAGCCAACTTAAGAAAATTTAACAGAGTTAAAGGTATGCGTTATATTCATACACTCTAGCGATACGGGTGTTTGAAATAGTGGTTATGTTTTGAGGCTACAATATTTTCAGTACCTGTTTTAAATTTTTGATAGCCTCGAAAAATATCTTTGCCTAACTAAGATGGAATAATATTTTTTTTTATAGCTTTGACTCAGGCAATTATTGACTTTTGTCTGTCATCTTCAAAAACAGCAGAAGCGTGATGGCTATCGTGAATTGCGAAAATTTACAATCATAGTTTTTTTTAGAATTCTTTCAAACAGGTATTCCATTTATTCAATCTGACACTTCAATCAAGGATACTGGATGGCTAAAATTGTGTTTAATAAAGATTTATCTTTTTAGGAAGCAATTTAAACTTATTCAACAAAAACAGAAAGTCTTCAACTATTCGTCATATATAATTGCAGCTGTTGGATCCAAAGAAATCGCTCGACATTTGTGATATTTTTCGAAAGAAGGAAGATATTTAGCTGGACCGTTAGTATTTGATGGAAAAATCACACCAAAGGAAAATATGAAAACAGTAACTGCCCAACAGAGTGAAGGTTCAAAAAACTCACTAATGCGAATTAAAGTCTCTGAGGCTAATTATTTGAGGAAAACACAACTAACTGCAAACATTGTCGCCTCAAAAAACAATTTGAAGTATTCAGTCTGCCAAACTAATTTCCCATTGTGGATCCAATGGAATAGAAAATAGAAAAGAATATAGGATTGAATCTCAGTGCATCTGCAAATGCCAAAAATAACTAATAACATCAGATTCTCAAAACAGAAGAAAAGTAATGAGTTTCTCCTTCATCATTGTTCTTCAGAACCAAAGAAAACGATTTCCAAGTGCATTAAAAAAAAAAATGCCTTTGAAATGAAATTTTTTCTTTGACAATCAAAATTACATTATTTTTAATTTAATGATTATTACCTATGATGATTAAAAATATCTATTATTTTTAATTTAATTATTTTTTCCTATGATGATTAAAAGTATGACTGGGTTATCCTTTGAACAAATAAAAATGTTTAGTTCTTTCAACTCTCACAATATATTTAAGTTTTTATATGGAAATAAAAGGAAAATGAAGCTGCAGACAATAAGAAAAAATTGAGCTGAAATTTTGTATTTAATATTTTTATAAAACAGGTCAACCTCTTACAGCAATTTCTACAAAAAAAAAAAAAAAAAAAAAAAAAAAAAGTGTATCTTTAATTAAAGCTAAATTAGTTATTTATTATATAATATTTTTATAAATACCTCTTATAATTTCTACTAAAAAAAAAATTTGCCTTATTATATATATTATATATAATCAAATATATATTATATATATATATATATATATATATATATAATATATATATGTATTATATATATATATATATATATATATATATATATATACACCACAATAGATTATGGCGCGGATTTCCAAGCGCACATAATAACCTTGGAGCCGTATTTTAGAAGGAAATCACGCGATTGAAGCGGAGCATCATTTTCGCCTCGCCTTAAAATATCAGCCAAGCCATTTACACGCCCTTTCAAATTTTAGC
>JABUQX010074681.1:0-7500 GCA_015478945.1 Trachelipus rathkii | reverse complement strand
TAGAGTTATTATTGGTGAGTTAAGTGTTACACGGAGCCACACGGCTACAATGAAGCGGCCACATGGGCTGAAAATCAGCACCATGGGAGAGGCCCTTGTCATATATATGTTTTCAATATGTCAAAGGAAGATTTTGAATTTCGTTGAACATGGACATATTCTCAGTTCAGTCTAAAATAAATAAAGACTAAATTAAAAATTTATTATCTTCAGAGTAATAAAATAAGAATTTACATACAAATCTATCTTTTACTTTAAAAAAAGCTGGTTTTTGAAGATTACAAAGAAATTAAATAGTGTTAACTGCTAAAGTGAGAGAAGATTTCAGGATAAGAGAATATGGGATATCTTTTAGAAGGGATTATGGACGTAAAGTAGGAAAATAACGACAGCGAATAGGTCCAAGAAAAGATGGACATACAATCATATGAAGGAATATATGATGAACAGGTATTGCGTGGTGTTGTGGCGTATCGGCAAAATTTTTGCAAATGGGAGTAGTGGTCTCGGGATGCATATAGTGATAGTTAGGAGTGTGATTTAGAGTGGTGGCCAATACGGGGGCGGTGCAAGTATCACCTCGATGTTAGATCTTTCGTTTCTGGGTTGGGTGGAGGAAGGACCACTCACTCGGGATGTTCGGCTTTATGTTTCTGAGATTCCTTCCCCGCCGATCATCACTCGTCCAACATTTTTGCCAACAAGATCGAAAGCCCTGTCTGAGAGCAGGGTAGTAAGATAGAGGTAAATCGAAGTTGATGGGAGCTGGCCTTGATTCGTCCAAGTGGCATTCCGAGAGAGGTACCTGAAACAACTGATATCCGAGAAGAGGAGGCGGCCAGTTTGGCTCTCTTTGTCAGCGATTTCATTGCCAGCTTAAGGCACATAAGAGGGAGTCCAACATAAAATAATTGTTTCTTACGGGAGTGGCGAAGTCGAAGAAATTGTTGTACAGCTGATGCCATTGCGTTTTTAGAATAATGGGGTTTAAAGCGCTTGTAACGCCGCTAAGAGAATCTAAATAAACGACATATGAGTGATCTTGGTTAAGGATTAGAATTCGAGGAAGGGCCAATAATTATAGCCGTTAACTCTGCCTGTAAAATTTGAAGCATAAAGGGGGTGAAAGTGGGGTATGGGAGAGGCTCTGGCGGGTCAGGAAGGACAGCAGAAGCCCCACACTGTCGCCCTATTAGTAGCCGTCAGTATAACACTGATGTAGTAAATTCTCGTGAACTCTGCTGCAAGCAAAGCTACGTGAGACAAAAATGTGCTTTTAACAGGGTCAGCAGGATGGCCTAGATTTGTGAGAGAGATGTAGAGCAAGCAAATGGTAGGAAGAGGGAATAGCCAAGGTGTGTACCATTCGTCAAAAGAGAAAGGGCAGCACCTTTTGAAAGGGGATGTTGAGGAAATTAAAGATGTTATGAACGGTGTTTGCAAATGGCCCAGTAATTAGGATTCTGAAGGTACCTCCTGCAGAATCCGGTGTCAGCGGCCACGACGGCCTAATTGGTGGTTGAATAACGAATAAATTGTACACCATGATTGTATTCTTCTTCGAGAAGAGAAGTTGTGCAATCCACATATTGGATTCAAACTTCCAAGGCTCCACCTGGGGGGGACATCGCCAAAAGCTCCAGTGGATTGATACGGATCGCTTCGTTTTGAATTTATTGGGATCTAAACAGTAAGTGTTAATTGGTAGGCCTGGACCATATACTGCATCCAGCACTAATCCATGTTTTCTCGATCGGGAATTAGGGCAACGTAAAAGACGTTATAAAGGGATTTGCCGATCAGCACCTCCAAGATTTTTGGGTCGAGAATGATACGTTAATCAGGTCAAGGTTGCTATGACAAGTTGTTTTAGGTTTGTTATATGCGGTGGCATAATATGTTAAGTGGTCATCTAGGATGAGGCCTAGAAATTATTTGACCTATGAAGTTACAGGAATGGGACGAACCATATAAGGGTAGGTTCGCTGGAAGAAGGTGGTTTATGATTATTATTTCCCTTTTTCTTAAAAAAGCACTGCTGAGGTTTTGGGTGGGAGAAAAATGGAAGCCATTGGGAGCTAGCCCATTGTGAAATATTCTCAATAGCTAGGTGAAGTTGCCGTTCGAGAAAAGGGAGCCTGGCACCGGCTATGTTATAATGCTAGTCTATCAAAATCATATAGAGAAAAATTGACCATGTCGCTGTGAATAGAAGGTTAACAATATCATTTAAATCCTGAGAGCAAAATAGTGTACACTTAAAACACTACTCCCTGTCGTTTCATCCAGAGGTAAAGTGGCGTGACAAGAATAGAAGAGCACCGAACTTGCTCATGGATCTGTTCTGACAAAAGGGCTTTAATGAAAATGAAGGGAGTTGTCCTCGCAGAAAACTCGATGCGAATGGAGTTATTAAGGAGACCTCCAGTTTTCCACTTTTGAGACTTTAAGTCATTTTTCAGGTCAAACAATGAAAGACGCCAAGAACCATCCCACCAGTTGAGAAGGCTTCCCGGATTGTCTATGTGTCATAGTTTTTAAACAAGGGTTCCGCAGGGTCGGAAACGATTTGCGATAAATGTCAAAAACTGGATAGTTTGAAAAAGCTTTGGCGACTCTCCAAAACAGGGAGAATAGCGCAGCTGATAACTTTTTCTCACTATAATTCTAACAGGATAGATCGGCCACAAGAAAAGTCCAGAGTGAAATTGTCTTTGGTTATTCGCCAGCTTCGGATCTTTTCCCAGGTTTTGGTGGTAGGAATTACAAAAAGCTGTAGTCCAAATAAATGGAAAGAGGATTCGATCCAGATTTCTGTTATATAGATCCAGCAAAAATGCTGATGTCTGAGGGATGTATATGACGGAGCATCATAGATATACGAAATCATGTCTTGGCCACCAAGAGCACCGTCTTTTGCTATTCGCCGCCAGCATGTTTGATACTCTGCAAGTGTAAAAAGACGGATGTAGGTATTATGATCTTCTCCTTTCGCTGTTGTAAAGTCTGGCAGAGTGCATTGTCAGTTCTCAGTTTTTGAAGGCTTCAGTGTAGCGGAATGAACTCGATGGCTATCGAAGCTATAATCCTAACGGTCATCCTCGCTGCCACCGCAGGAACCGGAAGATTCGTATCAGTTATTATCAGCGTCCATAACGGAGGACTGTGGTGGAGATCTGTTGGAGATCGACGATATATTTTCTGTGTAACTTTCCCACTAATCAGGAAGGAGTTGTTGGATCGTTAACTAGTCGATTATGTTAATTCGAATAATTATTGTTTGACGCGTATGACGATTAATTCGCACGAGATCTCGCTGTCGGCTTGCTTTTATAAATTAATCAGTTTTGGGTGGTACGTGGTCTTTTTTATTGTTCCTGTAGAGTTTTTCTCTTCTCTCGGTTGCATTGTGCCGCATACTCTTGGGGACTCCAAGGGGTGTCGGAACCGCCTGCCTGAGAATGACATGCGGATGCAAGCTTCTCTCTGCCGAGTTTGACTAACTTTCTGGAAGAAGCAAAAGGCACATCAACAGTCGGAAACGTTTATTGTAAAGGAGAAATGAGGATAGCAGTGGTCGGAATAAAAAGTAAAAATGCCACTCTCGATCGATTCTATTAATACGCCGCTGGAGTTTGAGTCTTTTGCATTGAGGTTTGGAACAAGCTCATTTAATGCTATTGTGTAATGTTATTGCCGTATAAAACTATAAATAATCAAAGCGGGACCATATAAAACGATCCATAAGTGAATGGGAGCAAAAAGAAATATCAATACAAGGATGAAAGATGTGGTTTAATTTCAAACGTTCATAGGCTTGGAGTCCTGTTGTTATAGCATACCCAGGGAAAAGGGGGGTTAGATGAATCTATTAGGTATCTTGAGACTTAAGTATGAATAGACAGAGTTCACCCCTAGGTAGTGGCGGAGTGTTGAAGTCGCCTTTAGATATAACAACCGACATGGAAGACGATTTAAAAGATTCTGCTAAGTCGAACCTTAGTATAATTCACTAACTCGGAGTCATAAGTAGATTGAACATTTAGTATTATGTCTCGATGAGGGACAAGAATTTCTTTGCCGCACGCATGAATTTGGTTTGGAGAGGGATCTGAGGAATAGGGGATAGATTTGTAAATGAGTATTCCTGACCCTCCACTATCATTGTCACTCCGCTTTCATATGTAGAAGTTAACGATAATTTATATTCAGATGGTTGAAAGAGAGTCCACGATTACTAAGTTCTCTCGTAAGTTCCGTAATACAATATACACTTTGGTGTACGATTATGTTTGATTAGGATTGAACATAGTTCTTCGAAATTAAGTAATAGCCACGACAATTCCATTGAAGGAAAGTATGTACTATGTGTTATGTTATGGTAATATTATATGTGTGGTCTATTCAGAGACTAATTGATCTTCTATGTGACTTGGTGGTTAATAGTATAGAGGTGGGATTCAGTTGAGAGGGAAGATTGAGACGTGGGTCTCGGCTAGAGAAGGGAGAACAATCCTGGGGAGTGATGAGGTAGTCATTTTACACCAGAGATTTCTTATAGGTGGAGTTTTATACATTCTTTAGGGAGGAGTTTTCAGATATGTATTTGGTGACAAGCTTCACTTGAATGTCAGATGATTAGGATTGAATTCAATCATAATCCAACTTGTTATGTGGTGCTTTGGTTTGTTAATAGAATGATGCATATCGTAGATGCTCATATTATATTAGTGAGAGTGACAGCAGTATCAGAATCGCTCGCTTGGACAAGCAGATTCAGAAATGTGGGAGTGGCATAGAGTGGTTTCCATGGATAATGGGGATAGGAAGGTGTATCGCGAAAAGGGTATTGTGTCTGGTTTGAGTAATTAATTGGGTTACGAACATCGGATTTCCATTATGGTAATTTCGTACTTGATTGCAAGGTTGATTTCTGAGAGAATATTTTCCAGTACTTCATCATTCTCAGGTGATTTTTGGGAAATTGTAGACGGTTAGTTTTGATTGGAGAATGCGGGACCTCTGTGGTCCATCTTCATGCCTCCATCTGACCCAACGTTTAGAGCGTTATGCGACGATTTAATTGAACAGGTTTTCACTTCACCTTTCTCGGAAGTGCAGGAAAGCATTAGAAAGGTATGGGGTCATCGCATCGAGCACCATTTGGAGGAGCTGTTATTCCAAATTTCATCTTCTAGGGGCTATAGAACTCCTTAGAGTGTGGGCTGGATAAAGAAATTACGGAGAAGAGTTATAGGAAGAATCAGAGGAACTAAAACTGTCTTGTAGGCTATTAGATGATTGGTTGGTGAGTTGTTCATTAGTTGGGATTATTTGGGTACAGTCTTTTGAAGCCCTTTGCTTTTATCTCAGAAGTAGACTTATGGCGAAGAGTCTCTTCTGAGTTGCATTTTTTACATCTGGGTTATTTGTGTATTGTTTAAGAATTCGGGTTGTCTAATATTTTAACTGAATAATCGGTTTAAACTTTGGCTACTGTCTTTTCTGTATTGCCCTTTCAAACTTAAGTGTTTAAAACATCTTTACAGGGGTTTTAGTAATAGTGGGAGGCGAATTAAGGGCAAGAGACCGTCCTCTTGCATAGTTTCGTGAACCAATTTTGGTAGAGTATGGGAGAACAGTGTGATCTTGGCAGGAAAGTAGTTTTCCAAATTTTGTAATTGATGAGCTAGACTAGTTTTCATTGGTAGCTTGTTGAGAGTTAGATGCTTCAGATAGGCTTTGGTTGATGGCTCTTTTGGACGGTGAGATTGAAGTCAAGGGCTGCTTTGTGCTCTTTCAGAAGGTTGGGTGTGTGGGGCAGTATAGTAGATGGTTGCGCAGTACTTGCCTGAGTTTCACGAATTTAGGGAGAGGGAATTCTATTAGAGAAATAGGGGTTGGTTTGTGGGGCGGTGTAAATTACCGTGGTGGCGTGGGGTTAGCCTGTAATTGTGGCGTAAGATTGATTTTTATTTGGTTGATATTTTTCATTGAGCTGGCGGATGGCATCTCTCCTGCTACTGCAATCTTCGTTGTAATGTATAGTACATAGCTCTAAAAACCTCTGTTCAAACAGGTAAGACGGGCATTTGAAGAAAGAGGCACTGTGGGGTCCTTTGCAGTTTCTGCAGTTAGCGGGTATTTATCGACATGGAGGTGATTTCCAGTAGTGTTGGAAAGTAAATTTCTTCCACAGATTGAGGCACTAATGTTCTTCGCTGTCCGCTTACAGTTTCGGGGTAATGGACGCGAAAACGTTGACAGTTTGAAAAGGTTATTTAATAAAAGCAACGTCGGGATCGAGGGATACAACGTGCGAACCACTGTAACTTGTGAACCCTATTTTGACCTTTGTAGATGGATAAATGGTGTGTATAAGGTCAGTAGTAAACGAGGGGGGTTTTGTTTGTCAGGAGTTTCCCGACGGAGGGGGAAATCTATACAATGTTGTGGACGGAAAATCTCTCTGTTTGGAGTTCATTCTCAGAACGTATATGACAGGCTGTCGTTCGTTCTCTCTGATGGGTGAGCGACAGAAAATAGTGCCTTTAGATGTGTTTCTGTATGTCATCAAGGAGTAGAATAATATGGAGAACACACTCAGAGACAGTTAAGGATGACAGGAACTGGAACTATTATTTCGGGTTAGCAGCGTTATTACGAGAATGGACCCATTCCTTCATCAATTGTGTTTCGGTAGGGTCTTCAATTCTATGAGGCTTATTTTCGACCGCTTGCCACTACTGAGAGGATGGTTGTCGCTTGCTCAGTAAGGAGTTTCTCGGAGGTTAGCTGCCCATGATCGCAATATGTCATAACATCGGTAATGAATGGTCTGCGACATTCCTGGAGGAGGTGTGCAACGGGGTATGTAGAGTGCGCCCAAGATAACGAATGAAGTCACGCACATTACCGCGCAGGCACTATTTACGGGATTGCCCGTTGGTCCTGATAGTGAGGGCCTGCATTCTGACTGGTGGTTGTGCTTTTTTGACTGTTCCGCACAGAATCGATGAAATATTGCGAAGGACCCTCAGGTGTAGTTAGAAGAGGAACCAAATTATAGGTTACCAGGTCGTAGAAGTAGTAGGGACCCGTGGTAGTGGCCAGGCTGGGATAGCTGGGCAGAATGGTTTCAAGGTTCTTCACCTTTATTTAAGAGACACGTTTTTTCTTTTAGGACATTTCCTCAACGTTCATACGAAATTGAAACCACAAGCTTCAGTCACCATGGAAAGTGAGCACGATAGTAGCAATAAGCAAATGAGACATAAAAGCAAAAATAACAGGATGGGCTGAAAAGGCGATATGTTTCTTAACAGAGATAGGGTTAATCCTTCTCTCCTCATAGCAAGTCAGACAGTCCGAGAGACGCCACGCACAACACGCCGGACCCCCCCGTAAGGGTGGCGAGCTGTGGATGTGGCGTCGTGAAGATCCCCCCCAAACCTTTACGTGGGGTCCCATCCGCCGTCTGTACCTCACCCTCCTCTTTTT
>JABUQX010074680.1:0-14676 GCA_015478945.1 Trachelipus rathkii | reverse complement strand
GGCAGTCAAGAAGGTGGCCTAGGTAGGCAGTTAAGAAGACTGCCTAAGTAGGCAGGTAAAGAAGGCTGACTAGGTAGGCAGTCAAGAAGGGTGCCTAGAGTAGGACAGTCAAGAAGGCTGCCTAGGTAGGCAGTCAAGAAGGCTGCCTTAGCAGGCATTCAAGAAGGCTGCCTATGTAGGCAGTCAGAAGGCTGCCTAGGTATGAAGTCAAGAAGGCTGCCAGGAAGGCAGTCAAGTAGGTTGCTAGATATGCAGTCCAAGAAGGGCTGCCTAGTAGGCAGTCAAGAAGGATGCCTAGGTAGGCATCAAGAAGGCTGCCTAGGCAGGCATGTCAAGAAGGCTGCCAGGTAGGCAGTTAAGAAGGCTGCCTAGGTAGGCATTCAATAAGGCTGCCTAGGCAGGCAGTCAAGAAGGCTGCCAGGTATGGCAGTCAAGAAGGCTACCTAGTTAGGCAGTCAAAAGCTGCCTAGGTATATAGTCAAGAAGGCTGCCTAGGTAGGAAGTAAGAAGGCTGCCTAGGTAGGGAGTTAAAAAAAGGCTGCTTAGGTAGGCAGTTAAGAAAGACTGCCTAGGTAGGCAGTCAAGAAGGACTGCCTATGTAGGCAGTCAAAAAGGCTGCCTAGGTAGGCAGTTCAGAAAGGCTGCCTAGGTAGGCAGTCAGTAAGGCTGGCCTTAGGTTTAGGCAGTCATAGTAAGGAAGCCAAGCAGGCATCAAGAAGGCTGCCTAGGTAGGCAGTCAAAGAAGGCTGCCTAGGTAGGCAGGTCAAGACGGCTGCCTAGGTAGGCAGTCAAGAAGGCTGCTAGGTAGGCAGTTAAGAAAGACGCCTAGGTAGGCAGTCAAGAAGGCTGCCTAGGTTAGGCAGTTAAGAAGGCTGCCAGGTAGGCAGTTAAGAAGACTTCCTAGGTAGGCAGTCAAGAAGGCTGCCTAGGTAGGCAGTCAAGAAGGCTGCCTAGGTAGGCAGTAAAGAAGGCTGCCTAGGCATGCAGTCAAGAAGGCTGCCTAGGTAGGCAGTCAAGAAGGCTGCCTAGGTAGGCTGTCAAGAAGGCTGCCAAGGTAGGCAGTCAGAGGCTCCTAGGGTGAGCATTTAAGAAGGCTGCTAGGTAGGCAGTCAAGAAAAAGACTGCCTAGGAGGCAGTCAAGAAGGCTGCCTACGTAGGCAGTCAAGAAGGCTGCCTAAGTAGGCAGTCAGAGGCTGCCTAGGTAGGCAGTCAAGAAGGCTGCCTAGGTAGGCAATCAAGAAAGCTGCCTAGGTAGGCAGTCAAGAAGGCGGCCTAGGTAGGCAGTCAAGAAGGCTGCCTAGGTAGGCAGCCAAGAAGGCTGCCTACTTAGGCAGTTAAGAAGACTGCTCCTAGGTAGGCAGTAAGAAAGGCTGCCTAGCGTAGGCAGTTAAGAAGGTGATTAGGTAGGCAGTCAAGAAGGCCGCCTAGGTAAGGCATCAAGAAGGCTGCCTAGGTAGGCAGTAAAGAAGCTGCCTAGGTAGGCAGTTAAGAAGACTGCCTATTTAGGCAGTCAAAAAGGCTGCCTAAGGTAGGCAATTAAGAAGGCTGCCTAGGTTGGCAGTCAAGAAGACTGCCTAGGTAGGCAGTCAAGAAGGCTGCCTAGGTAGGCAGTCAAGAAGGCTGCCTAGGTAGGCAGTCAAGAAGGCTGCCTAGGTAGGCAGTCAAGAAGGCTGCCTAGGTAGTTCAGTCAAGAAGACGTCCTAGGTAGGCAGTCAAGAAGGTGCCTAAGGTAGGCAGTCAAGAAAGGCTGCCTAGGTAGGCAGTCCAAAGAGGTTTGCCCTAGGTAGGCAGTCAAAGAAGGCCTGCCTAGTAGGAAAGTGAAGAAGGAATGCCGTAGAGGCAGTCAAGAAGGGCTGACCTTAGGCAGCATCAAGAAGGCTGGCCAGGTACGCAATTTAAGAAGGCTGCCTATTGTGTAGCAGTCAATAGGCTGCCTAGGCAGGCAGTCAAGAAGGCTGCCAAGGTAGGCAGTCAAGAAGGCTGCCTAGGTTGGCATTCAAGAAGGCTGCCTAGGTTTAAAGTCAAGAAGGCTGCCTAGGTAGGAAGTCAAGAAGGCTGCCTAGGTAGGCAGTAAAGAAGGCTGCCTAGGTAGGCAGTTAAGAAGACTGCCTAGGTAGGCAGTCAAGAAGGCTGCCTAGGTAGGCAGTCAGAAGGCTGCCTAGGTAGGCCAGTCAAGAAGGCTGCCTAGGTAGCAGTCAAGAAGGCTGCCCTATTTAGGCAGTCAAGAAGGCTGCCTAGTAGGCAGTTCAAGAGGCTTCTAGGTAGCAGTTAAGAAGACTGCTAGTAGGCAGTCAAAGAAGCTGCCTAGGTTAGCAGTTAAGAAGGCTGCCGAGGTAGGCAGTTAAGAAGACTGCCTAGGCTAGGCAGTCAAGCAAGGCTGCCTAGTAGGCAGTCAAGAACGGCGCCTAGGTATCAGTAAAGAGCGCTGGCCTAGGCGTTAGTTAAGAGGCTGCCTAGGTAGGCAGTCAAGAAGGCTGCCTAGGTAGGCAGTCAAGAAGGCTGCCTAGGTAGGCAGTCAAGAAGGCTGCCTAGGTAGGCAGTCAAGAAGGCTGCCTAGGTAGGCAGTCAAGAAGGCTGCCTAGGTAGGCAGTCAAGAAGGCTGCCTAGGTAGGCAGTCAAGAAGGCTGCCTAGGTAGGCAGTTAAGAAGACTGCTTGGTAGGCAGTCAAAAAGGGGCCTAGGTAGGCAGTCAAGAAGGTTGCCTAGGTAGGCAATTAAGAAGGCTGCCTAGGTAGGCAGTCAAGAAGGCTGCCTAGTCAGGCAGTCAAGAAGGCTGCCTAGATAGGTAGTCAAGAAGGCTGCCTAGGTAGGCATTCAAGAAGGCTGCCTAGGTATATAGTCAAGAAGGCTGCCTAGGTAGGCAGTCAAGAAGGCTGCCTAGGTAGGCAGTTAAGAAAGCTGCCTAGGTAGGCAGTTAAGAAGGCTGCCTAGGTAGGCAGTCAAGAAAGCTGCCTAGGTAATCAGTTAAGAAGACTGCCTAGGTAGGCAGTCAAGAAGGCTGCCTAGGTAGGCAGTCAAGAAGGCTGCCTAGGTAGGCAGTCAAGAAGGCTGCCTAGGTAGGCAGCCTTCTTAAATGCCTACCTAGGCAGCCTTCTTGACTGCCTACCTTAGGCAATCAGCAGGCTGCCCTAGGCAGGCAGTCAAGAAGGCTGCCTAGGTAGGCAGTCAAGAAGGCTGCCTAGGTAGGCAGTCAAGAGGCAGCCTTCTTGACTGCCTGCATAGGCAGCCTTTTTGACTGCCTACATAATCAACCTTCTTAACTGCCTACCTAGGCAGCCTTCTTGACAGCCTACCTAGACAGCCTTCTTGACAGCCTACCTAGGCAGTCTTCTTAACTGCCTACCTAGACAGCCTTTTTTGACTGCCTACCTAGGCAGCCTTCTTAACTGCCTACCTAGGCAGCCTTCTTGACTGCCTACCTAGGCAGTCTTCTTAACTGCCTACCTAGGCAGCCTTCTTGACTGCCTACCTAGGCAGCCTTCTTAACTCCTACCTAAGGCAGCCTTCTGAACTGCCACCTAAGCAGCCTTCTCTAGCTGCTCCTACCTAGGCAGCCTTCTTGACTGCCTAACCTAGGCAGCCTTCTTGACGACCTACCTAGGCAGCCTTCGGTAAGGCAGTCTGTTTTTAGTTGCCTACCTATGGGCACCTTCTTGACTGCTACCTAGGCCAGCTTCTTGACTGCCTGCCTAAGGCAGCCTTCTTGACTGCCTACCTAGGCAGCTTTCTTGACTGCCTACCTAGGCAGCCTTCTTGACTGCCTACCAAGCAGTCTTCTTAACTGCCTACCTAGGCAGGCCTTCTTGACTGCCTACCATGGCAGCCTTCTTGACCTGCCTTAACCTATAGGGCAGCCTTCTTGACTGCCTATCTGGGCAGTCTTCTTACTGGCCTACCTAAGCACCTTCTTTTTACTTGCCACCTAGGCAGCCTTTTTTTGACTGCCTTACCTAGCAGCCTTGTTCTTGACTGCCTGCCTAGGCAGCCTTCTTGAATGCCTACCTAGGCAGCTTTTAACTGCCCTACCTAGGCAGCCTTTTTGACTGCCCATTAGGCAGCCTTCTGGACATCAATACCTAGGCAGCTTTTGACTGGCCTACCTAGCGTCTTTTCTTAACTGCCTACCTAGGCAGAAACCGTCTTGACTGCCCTTCCTAGGCAGTCTTCCTAATGCCTTACCTATGCAGCCTTCTTTATGTCTACCTAGGCAGCCTTCTGACTACCTACCTAGGCAGCCTTCTTGACGCCTACCTAAGGCAGCTTCTTAAGAACTTGGCCACCTAGCAGCCTTCTTAACGCCCTACCTAGCAGCCTTCTTGACGCCTACCTAGCAGTCTTCTTAACTGCCTAACCTAGGCAGCCTTCTTTTCTGCCTACCTAGGCCAGCCTTCTTGACTGCCTACTAGGCAGCCTTCTTGGACTGCCTACCTAATCAGCCTCCTTGAACGCCTACCTAGGCAGCCTTCTTGACTGCCTACCTAGGCAGTCTCTTCTTTAACTGCCTACCTAGGCAGCCTTCTTGGCTGCCTACCTAGGCAGCTTTCTTAAGTGCCTACCTAGGCGAGCCTTCTTGAGCTGCCACCTAGCAGTCTTTGGTGGACTTCCTATAGGCAGCCTTCTTGGACTTGCCTACCTAGGCAGCCTTTTTGACGGCCAACCTAGGCATCTTCTTAACTGCCTACCTGGCAGCCTTCTTGACTGCCTACCTAGCAGCCTCTATTGACTGCCTACCTAGGCAGCCTTTCTTGACTGCCCTACCTAGGCAGCCTCTTGACTGCCTACCTAGGCAGCCTTCATTGACTTCCTACCTAGCATGTCTTGCTAATGCCTACCTAGGCAGCTTCTCTGATGCGGCTACCTAGGCAGCCTTTATTGACTGCCTACCTAGCAGCCTTCTTGACTGCCTACCTAGGCAGCCTTTTCTACTGCCTACCTAGGAGGCCTTCATGACTGCCTACCTTAGCAGTCTTCTTAACCTGCCTACCTAGGCAGACTTCTTGATTGCCTACCCTAGGCAGTCTTCTGTAACTGCCTACCTATGCAGGCCCTTCTTGACTGCACTACCTAGGTACCTTAGGCAGCTTCTTGACTGCCTATTAGGCAGCTCTTGACTGCCTACCTAGGAGCCTTCTTGACTGGCTTACCTAGGCACCTTCTGATGACCTACTAGGCAGCTTCTTGATGCCTGCCTAGGAAGCGTTCTTGACTGCCTACCTTAGGCAGCCTTCTTACCTGCCTACCTAGGCAGCCTTCTTGTACTGCTACCTAGGCAGCCTTCGTGACTGCCTACCTAGCCAGAACCTTCTTGACTGCCTACCTAGCCAGCCTCTTTGACTGCCTGCCTAGGCGCCCTTCTTTGACTGCCCTACTAGGCATCCTCTCTTGACTGCACTACCCTAGGCAGCCTTCTTGACTGCCTACCTAGCAGCTTTTGGACTGCTACCTAATCAAACGCTTATAACTGACCTACCTAGGGCAGCCCTTCTTAACTGCCTACCCTAGGCAGTCTTCAATAACTTCCTACCCTAGGCGCCCTTCATTGACTGCCTACCTAGGCAGCCTTTTTGACTGCCTACCTCGGCAGCCTTCTTAAACTGCCTACATAGGCAGCCTTCTTTACTGCCTAACTAGGCAGCCTTCATTGATGCCCTACCTTAGGTTAGCCTTCTTGACTACTATACCTAGGAAAGCCTTCTGAATGCCTACCTAGGCAGCCTTCTTGGACTGCCTACCTTGGAGCCTTCTTGACTACCTTGCACTACGGCAGCCTTATCGACTGACCTACCTACGGCGCCTTCATTAATTGCCTACCTGAGCAGACCTGTCTGACTGCCTCCTAGGCAAGCTTCTGACTGCCACCTAGGCATCCTTCTGACTTGCCCTACCCTAGGCAGCCTTCTGACAGCCTACCTAGGCAGCCTTCTTGACTGCCTACTAGGCAGACTTCCTTGATGCCTACATAGGCAGCCTTCTTGACTGCCTACCCTGGCAGCCTTTCTTGGCTGCCTACCTAGGCAGCTTTCGTTTGACTTGCCGTATCTAAGCGAACGCGCCTTCTTTACTGCCCTCAGCCTAGAGCAGACCTTCTTGACTTGACCCACCATAGCGCTTCTTGACTGCCACCTAGAACCTTTCTTTTGATGCCTACCTAGGGCAGTCTTTTAACTGCCTACCTAGGCCCTTCTTAAGTGCCTTACCTAGCAGCCCTTCTTGACTGCTACCTAGGCAGTCTTCCTAACATGCCTACCTAGGCAGCACTTCTTACTGCCTACTGGCAGCCTTCGTACTGCACTACCTAGCAGCTTCTTGGATGCCTAACCTAATCAGCTTGTCTACACTGCCTAAACCTAGCAGCCTTCTTGACTGCCTACTAGTCAGGCCTTCTTAACTGCCTACTAGGCAGCCTTTTGGCTGCCTACCTTAGGGCAGCCTCTGCCCTTAAAACTGCCTTACCAGGCAGCCTTATCGTTGAACTGCCTACTAGCAGCCTTCTTGACTGCCTACCTAGGCAGCCTTCTTGACTGCTACCTAGGCAGAATTCTTGCACTGCCAGCCTAAGCAGCCTTCTTGAACTGCCTACCGTAGCAGGCCTTCTTGACTGCTACCTAGGCAGCCTTTTTGACTGCCTACTAGGGCAGCCTTCTTGACTGCCTTACTAGGCAGCCTTTCTTGACTTCCCACCTAGGCAGCCTTCTTGACTATATACCTAGGCAGCCTTTAATTGCCTTACCTAGAAGCCTTCTTGACTGCCTACCTTGGCAGCCTTCGTTGACTGCCTGCCTAGGCAGCACTTTATTTGACTGCCTACTAGCAGCCTTCTTAATTGCCTTACCTGGCGCCTTCTTGACTGCCTGCTACGGCAGCCTTCTTGACTGCCTACCTAGGCATCCTGCCTTGATTGCCTACCTATGCAGGCCTTCTTGGACTGCTACCTTTAGGCAACCTTCTTGACTGTTGCCTACCTAGGCAGGCTTCTTTGACTGCCTACCTAGCAGCCTTCTGAACTGCCTACCTAGCAGCCTTCATGACCTGCCTACTAGGCAGCCTTCTTTAATGCCTACCTAGGCAGCCTTCTTGATGCCTACCTAGGCAGTCTTCCAACTGCCTACCTAGGCAGGCCTTTTGGGACTGCCTACCTAGGCAGGCCTTCATCTGACTGCCTAACCAGGCAGCCTTCTTTGAACTGCCGCCTAGGAAGCGTTCTTGACTGCCTACCTAGCCAGCTTTGACAACCTACCTAGGCAGCCTTCTTGACTGCCTACCGTGGTGCAGCCTTCTTGACTGCCTACCTAGGGCGCCTTCCTTGACTGCTACCTAGGCAGCCTTCTTGACTCCATGCCTAGGCAGCCTTCTTGATGCCTACCTAGGCAGCCTTCTTGACTGCCTTACCTAGGCACCTTCTTGACTGCCTACCTAGGCAGCCTTCTTGACTGACCACCTTAGGGCAGCCTTTTGACTGCCTGCCTAGGCAGCGCCTTCTTGACTGCCTACTTAGGCAGCCTTCGTTGACTGCCTACCCTAGGCAAGCTCTTCTTGACTGCTACCTAGGGCAGCCTTCTTGACTGCCTACCTATCAGTCATTCTTAACTGCCTACCTAGGCAGAGTTCTTGACTTGCTTTACTAGGCAGTCTTCTTAACTTCCTACCTAGGCAGCCTCCTTGACTGCCGTACCTAGGCAGGCCTTCTTGACTTTAGCCCTACCTAGGCAGGCTTCTTAACTGCCTAACTGGCAGCCTTCTTTACTGCTATAGGCAGCCTTCTTGACTAGCCTACTCTAGGCAGCCTTCTTGTACAATATACCTAGGAAAACTTTTGAATGCCTACCTAGGCGCTTTCTGACTTGCCTACCTTGGCAGCCTTCTTTGACTGCCTGCCTAGGCAGCTTTATTGACTGCCTACCTAGGCAGCCTTCTTAATTGCCTACCTTTGCACAGCCTTCTTGACTGCCTTTCTAGGCAGCCTTCTTTGACTGCTTACCTAGGCATTCTTCTTGAACGCCTACCTAGGCAGCCTTCTGACTGCCTACCTAGGCAGCCCTTCTTGATTGCTAGCCTAGGCAGCCTTCTTGATGCCTACCTAGCAGCCTTCTTGGACTGCCTACCTAGGCAGCCTTCTGACTGCCTACCTAGGCAGCCTTCTGACTGCCTATTTAGGAAGCCTTCTTGACTGCCTGCCTAGGCAGCTTCTTGACTGCCACCTAGGCAGCCTTCTTTGACTGCCTACCTAGGCAACCTTCTTGACTGCTACCTAGGCAGTCTTCTTAACTGCCTACCTAGCAGCCTTCTTAACTGCCTACCTAGCAGCCTTCTTGACTGCCTTACCTAGGCAGCCTTTGTAACTGCCTACCTAGGCAGGCTTCTTTGACTGCTTAACTAGGCAGCCTTCTTGACTGCCTACCTAGGCAGCCTTCTTGATTGCCTACCTTAATCCGCCTTCTTAACTGCCTACCTAGGCAGGCTTCTTGACTGCCTACCTAGGCAGCCTTCTGACTGCCTACCTAGGCAGCATTTTATTGACTGCCTGCCTAGGCAGCCTTCTTGACTGCCTAACTAGGCAGCCTTCTTGAATGCCTACCTAGGCCAGCTTCTTGACTGCCTACTAGGCAGCCCCTTTCTGACTGCCTACCTAGGCAGCCTTACTGACTGCCTACCTAGGCAGCCTTCTGACTGCGCTGGCCTAGGCAGCCTTCTTGACTGCCTACCTAGGCGCTCTTCTTAATGCCTACCTAGTCAGCCTTCTTGACTGCCTACCTAGGCAGTCCTTCTTAACTGCCTACCTAGGCAGCCTTCTTGACTGCCTACCTAGGCAGCCTTTTTGACTGCCTACCTAGGCAGTCTTCTTAACTGGCCTATCTAAGCAGCCTTCTTTACTGGCCTACCTAGGCAGCCTTCTTTGCACTGCCTACCTAGGCAGCCTATTTGACTGCCTACCTAATCAGCCTTTTTAACTGCCTACCTATGGCAGCCTTCTTGACTGCCTACTAGGCAGTTTCTTCTTGACGACCTACCTAGGCAGCCTTCTTGGATTGCCTACGTAGGCAGGCCTTCTTAACTGGCCTACTAGGAGCCTTCTTGATCCACCTGGCAGTCTCTTTAAACTTCTACCTAGGCAGCCTTTTTGGCCTGCCTAAATAGGCAGCCTTTTTGGACTGCCTACCTAGGCAGTTTTCTTAATTGCCTACCTAGGCAGCCTTCTTAACTGCCTACTAGGCAGCCTTCTTGACTGCCTCCTAGGCAGCCTTCTTAGTGACTGTCCTACTTAGCAGACCTTCTTTGACCTAGCCCTACCTAGGCAGGCCTTCTTGACTGCCTACCTAGGGCAGTGTTCCTAACCTGCCTACCTCGGCATCCTTCTTGACTGCCTACCTAGCAGCCTTCTTGACTTGCCTACCTGGCAGCCTTCTTTGACTGCCTACCTAGGCAGCCATTCTTGACTGCCTACCTAGGCAGCCTTCTTGACTGCCTACCTAGCAGTCTTCTTAACCGCCTACCTAGGCAGCCTTCTTGACTGCCTACCTAGGCAGTCTTCATTACTGCCTCGCCTACCTAGGCAGCCTCTTGACTGCCTACCTAGGGCAGGCCTTATTGACTGCCTATCTAGGCAGCCTTCTTGACTGACCACCTAGGCAGCCTACTTGACTGCTACCAGGCAGCCGTTCTTGGATCTTGCGCCTAGGCAGCCTTCTTGACTGCCTGCCTAGGAACGTTCTTGACTGCCTACTAGGGCAGCCTTCTTAACTGCCCCCTACTAGGCAGCCTTCTTGACTTGCTACCTAGGGCAGCCTTCATGACTGCCTACCTAGGCAGCCTTCTTGACTGCCTACCTAGGCACCTTCTTGCTGCCTTCCTAGGCAGGCTTCTTGACTGTCTACCTAAGGCAGCCTTTTTAACTGCCTACCTAGGCAGCCTTCTTGACTGCCTACCTAGGCAGCCTTCTTGACTGCCTACCTAATCAACCTTCTTAACTGCCTACCTAGGCAGCTTCTTAACTGCCTAACCTAGGCGTCTTTCATAACTCCTACCTAGGGCAGCCTCTTGACTGCCTACACTAGGTAGCTTCTTGATGCCTATTTAGGCAGTCTCTTACTGCCACTAAGCAGCCTTCTCTTACTGCCTTGCCTAGAGCCCTTCTTGACTGCCTACTTAAGCAGCCTTCTTAATATACCTAGGCAGACTTCTTGAATGCCTACCTAGGCAGCTTTCTTGACTGGCTACCTAGGCAGCCTTTCTTGACTGCCTACCTAAGCAGCCTTATTGACTGCCTACTAGGCAGCCTTCTTGAGTCTGCCTACCTTGGCAGCCTTCTTGACTGCCTTCTAGCAGCCTTCGTGTTGACTGCCTACATAGGCATTCTCATGACTTGCCTCACCTAGGCAAGGCCTTCTTGACGCCTACCTAGGCAGCCTTCTTGATGCCTACCTAGGAGCCTTCTTGGACTCCCAGTACCCCTAGGCAGCCTTCTTGAACTGCCTACCTAGGCAGCCTTCTTGACTGCCGACCTAGTGCAGCTTTCTTGTACGCTATTCTAGGAAGCCCTTCTTTACTGCTGCTAGGCAAGCCTTTCTGACTGCCCACCTAGCCGCCTTCTTGACTGCCTACCTAGGCAACCTTCTTGACCGGCCTACCTAGCAGTCTTCTTAACTGACCTACCTAGGCAGCCTTCTTTAAACTGCCTACCTAGGCAGCCTTTCTTGACTGCCTACCTCAGCATCTTCCTAACTGCCTACTAGGGCAGCCTTTTTTCTGCCTACTCTAGGCAGCCTTCTGACTGCCCCTACCTAGGCAGACATCTTGATTGCGCTTACTATCAGCTTTTCTTTAACTGCGCTACCTAGGCCAGCCTTCTTGACTGGCCTACCTAGGCAGTCTTCTAACTGCCTACCTAGGAAGCCTTCTTGGCTGCCTACCTAGGCAGCCTTCTAACTGCCTACCTAGGCAGCCTTCTTGACTTGCCTACCTAGGCAGCCTTCCTTACTGCTACGTAGGCAGCTTCTTGACTGCCTACCTTAGCAGCCTTCTTGATTGCCAGCCTAGGCAGCCTTCCTTGAACTGCCTACCTAGGGCAGCTTCTGACTGCCTAGCCTAGCAGCCTTTTTGACTGCCTACCTAGCAGCCTTCATTGACTGCCTACCTAGGCAGCCTTTCTCTTGACTGCCTACCTAGGCACGTCTTCTTAACTGCCTACCTAGGCAGCCCATTCTTTACTGCCTACCTAGGCAGCCTTCTTGACTTCCTACCTAGGCAGCCTTCTGACTGCCTCTACCTAGGAAGCCTTCTTGAATGCTTACCTAGGCAGCCTTCTTGCTGCCTACCTAGGCAGCTTCTTGACTGCCTGCCTAGGCAGCCTTAATTGACTGCCTACCTAGCAGCCCTCTTAATTGCCTACCTTGGCAGCTTCTTGATGCCTGCCTAGGCAGCTTCTGCTCCTACTATGACATCCTCTCTTGACTTGCTAAAACCTTAGGCAGCCTTTCTTGACTGCCTACCTAGGCAACTTTCTTGACTGCCTACCTAGGCAGCCCTTTCTTTGACTGCCTACCTAGGCAGCCTTCTTGCACACTGCCCTACCTAGCAGCCTTCCATGACCTGCCACTAACTAGGCAGTCTTCTCTAATTGCCTACCTAGGCACTTTCTTTGACTGCCTACATGGCAGTTCTTCCTAACTGCCTACCTTAGGCAGCTTTTGACCTGCTACCAGGCAGCCTTCTTGATGTCCTACCCTAGGCAGCCTTCTGACCTGACCGCTAGGAAGCGTTCTTGACTGCCTTACCTAGGCAGCTTCCTTAACTGCCTACCTAGGCAGCTTCTTGACTGGCTACCTAGGCAGGCCTTACTTGACTGACTGCCTACCTAGGCAGCTTCTTGACTGCCTACTGCAGCCTTCTTGACTGCCTCCTAGGCAGCCTTCTGACTGCCTACCTAGGCAGCCTCTTTGACTGCCTACCTAGGCAGCCTCTTGACTTCCCTACCTAGGCAGCCTTCTTGACTGCCTACCTAATCAGCCATCTTTGATGGCCTACCTAGGCAGCCTTCATAACTGCCTACCTAGGCAGTCTTCTTAACTGCCTACCTAGCAGCCTTCTTGACTGCCTACTAGCATGGCTCTTGACTGCTTACTTAGGCAGTCTTCTTAACTTCCTACATAAGGCACCTTCTCTTACTGCTACCATAGCGCAGCCTTCGTTGACTGCCTACTTAAGGCAGCCTTCTGACCAAATATACCTAGGAAACCTTCTGAATGAAACCTACCTAGCGCAGGCCCTTTCTTGACTGCCTACTGGCAGCTTCTTGACTGCCTGCCTAGGCAGGCCTTATTGACTGCTACCTAGGCAGCTTCTTAATTGCCCTAACCTGGCAGCCTTCTTGACTGCTTCCTAGGCAGCCTTCTTGACTGCCTACCTAGGCAGTCTTCTTGACTGCCTACCTAGGCAGCCTTCTTGACTGCCTACCAAAGCAGCCTTCTTAACTGCCTACCTAGGCAGGCCTTCTTACTGGCCTACCTAGCAGCCTTCTTGACTTGACCTACCTAGCGGCAGCCTTCTTGACAGCCTACCTAGGCAGCCTTCTGACTGCCTAATTTCAGAAGCCTTCTATGACTGCTGCTAGCAGCCTTCTTGGCACTGCCCCCTAGGCGCCTTCTGACTGCCCTACCTAGGCAACCTTCTACTGACCACCTAGGCAGTCTTCTTAATTGCCTACCTAGGCGGCTTCTTTATTTCCCCCCCAGGCAGCCCCCCTTTCTCCCTCCCTTTCACCCCTTTTTTCCTGCCTCCCCAGCACCCTTCTTTACTGCCTACCTAGGCAGCCTTCTGGACTGCCTACCTAGGCAGCCTCTTTGACTGCCTAACCTAATTCACCTTCTTAACTGCCTACCTAGGCAGCCTTCTTGACTGCTACCTAGGCAGCCTTCCTTCTTGACTATACACCTAGGCAGCCTTCTTGCTGCCTACCTAGGCAGCCTTCTTAACTGCTACCTAGGCAGCCTTCTTAACTGCCTACTAGGCAGCCTTCTTGACTGCTACCTAGGCAGCCTTCTTGACTGCCTACCTTAGCAGTCTTGACTCCCTGCCTAGGCAGCCTTCTTGACTGCCCCTACCTAGAGCTTCTTGACTGCCTACCTAGGCAGCCTTCTTGACTGCCTACCTAGGCAGCCTTCTTGACTGCCTACCTAGGCAGCCTTCTTGACTGCCTACCTAGGCAGTCTTCTTAACTGCCTACCTGGCAGCCTTCTTTACTGCTTACCTAGGCAGTTTGACTGCCTACCTAGCAGCCTTCTTGACAGTAGTCTACCCTAGGCAGCACTTCTTGAATTTGCCTACCCTAGGAAGCTTCTTGGACTGCCTTACCTGGCAGCCTTCTTGATGGCCTGCTAGGCAGCCTTATTGACTGCCTACCTAGGCAGCCTTCTTAATTGCCAACCTAGCCAGCCTTCTTGATTGCCTGCCGAGGCAGCCTTCTTGACTGCCTACCTAGGCAGTCCTCTTGACTGCCTACCTAGACAGCCTTCTTTAACTGCCTACCTAGGCAACCTTTTTGACTGCCTACCTAGCAGCCTTCTTGACTGCCTACCTAGGCAGCCACTTCATTGACTGCCTACCAAGGCAGCCTTCCTGACTGCCTTACCTAGGCAGTCTTCTTAACTGACCAATACTAGGCGGGTAGCCTTCTTACCGCCTACCCTAGGGCAGCCTTCATTCGACTGGACCTACTTAGTAGCCTTTTGACTACTTATACCTACGAGCCTTCTTGATCGCACTACCATAGCAGCCTTCCTAGGATGGCCCCTACCATTGGCAGCCTTCTTGACTGACGCTGACTAGGCCAAGCCTCTATGACTGACCCTACCTAGGAGCTCTTCTTAACTGACCCTACCTTGCAGCCTCTTCTCGCACTGCCCTTCCACCAACTGGCAAGCCCTTCAATTAGAAACTGCCTTACTAGCATCCTTCTTAACTGCCTATAGGCAGCTTCTTGACTGCCCAAACCAGCCTACTAGCGCAGCCTCTCTTGACTGCCTACCGAGGCAAGCCTTCATTGACTGCCAATACCCCCTAGGCAGCCTCTCTCTGACTGCCTACCTAGCACAGCCTTCCATCTTTGAAGCCCTCCTACCTCCAGTCGCTTCTTACTTTACGACCTCGCCCTATTTCAGGCAGCCTTCATTTCTCCGTGACACATGCAGCTATCGGCGGCTCATCTCATTAAGACACTGACAATCGAACCCCACACCTAGCCGCCTTCTTGACTGCTACTAGCACCTTTCATTGACTTGCCCATACCTAGGCAGTCTACTTAACTGCCTTCCTAGGCAGCCTTCTTACTTGCCTACCTAGAGCCTTTTCGACTGCCTACCTAGGCAGTCTTCCTCAACTGCCTACCTAGGCAGCCTTCTTTATCTGACCTACTAGGCAGCCTTTTAACTGCCCTCACTAGGCACATTCTTGACTTGCTACCTAATCGCAGACCTTTCTTACTGCCTACCTAGGCCAGCCTTCTTGACTGCTTACCAAGGCAATCTTGTCTTAACTGCCTACCTAGGCAGCCTTCATTACTGCCTACCTAGGCAGCCTTCCTTAGACTGCCTCCTAGGCAGCTTCTTGACTGCCTACCTAGGCAGCCTTCTTGACTGCCTACCTAGCAGCTTCTCGACTGACGCCTACCATATCTCTCTCTTTT
>JABUQX010074679.1:15000-25215 GCA_015478945.1 Trachelipus rathkii | reverse complement strand
AATAATGCCGCAGGTATTCGCTTCATTGTAAAAAATACAATACAATTTGGACAATAATTAAGCCAACTAACAATCATATTAGTGTGACTCAAGGTAATAATAAGGTACATCGAAATAGTAATAGCAGGAAATTAATCATATCAGATATTCAACATAAAATCTGGTAATTATATAATTATTTCAATACATAATTTTTGTATAATAAATTTTTAAATAATATTATATTTATTTATAACTAAGTGCTAATTATATATAATAATAATTTATTATATTATTATATATTTTTATATTAAATTACAGACATGAATATAATTAGAGTCTCTTAATTAATATAATAATAATAATAATTATATATAATATTATTTATTTATCACACTAGAGATAGTAGCATGTATAAATTAATAACAAAATGTTTTTCATAATAGAAATTAACTATTATGACAAATTGTAAGAAGTTTCACGTGAGTGGATGACTTGAATAACTAAAAATAATTTGTTAATACTTAAAATATTAATATAATAATAATAATAATAATAATAATAATAATCATAATAATAATACTAATAATAAATCAACGAAAAATAGCAGAATCATTACATTACACATATAATTTATTTTAAATTTATTCTCTCACTCCTCATGACTTCCCTCAACTTCTCAAAAAAAAATTAATTTAAACTCAAAAATAATAATAATAAAAAATAATTCTTCCCTTTCTTGCTTAACTCAAATTTTATTTAATTCTTTTTTTTATTTATTAAATTTTTAGGTCTTGTGTCTACTTAGATCCATTTACTTTGATTTTACTAGTAAGACGGTCGAACTTAACCTTTTCTCATGATTGAAATGTGATGAAATCTTATAAGGCCCTTCAAGCATTCTTCAAAATCTAGTTTAAATATTTAAATAAAAAATTATTAGCAAAAATATTAAGCAGCCCCCCCGTTGGCAGAAAAGTCTTCCTATACTAGAGCCGCTCAACTCTTATATTGAGGCAAAGGGTGATAAGTCACTATAACTAACTAACTCTCTTTAGGTATCTGGCTGCAAGCAGTGGGGAAATTGTTGGCAAAATAAATGGCACTAATATAATGTTTTATAGTATATAAGTACAATGACATGAGCAATTTTCAGAATTAATATATACACATGCAACGATCTGTATGCGCCGTGTGTGTTGTGATGGTGTTAGGTTATGTTAGTGTGTTGTGTATAGTGTGTTAGTTGGTTGTGTGTGTGTGTGTGTGAGTGTGTGTTGAGTGTTTAGTGGTGTGTGTGTGTGTGTGTGTGGCTGTGTGTGTGTGGTGTGTGTGTGTATGGTGTGTGTGTGTGTGTGTAAATAAATACGACTAGTTTCTTGAATGGCTGCATCTATTGAGGTTTACTAAGCCTGTACAGAGGAAATGGGAGATCACTTTTATGTAAATAATCTACTCAATAAGACAAGTTCATGGGCTATTAATTATATAGCTTCATTAAATTAGGTAATCTAGACCTACTATAGAGCCTTCAATATTCAGTTGCCTTTCAAGTTAGTAATATTAGAGTAGTAACTATGTTGGAAAGTTGTATCAGTTTTAATTATATGCATTTAACAGCATATACATATATTCTGGTAATAGGGGAGGTAATCAGTTGGTACACGTGAGACTATGAAAATTTAGTAGGTGTGATTATGCAATCTGACATTTCACACACACTAGCAATGTGGTAATAATTTATCTCAAGGTAGTGGTCATTCAACAAATCCTGCTTGACTACTATTTTTGAGTGCCCAAATTAGGGTAACACGTAATAGATGCAACAGATACTCAAGCTAACTATATATATATCAGAAAGAGTTTGGCTAATAATACGATAAGTTTACTTATATACGTTACGCATGTTAACTTGATAATATGTAATAAAAGTATAATAACTTTAGTTGAGTCTTAAGGAGATAATCTATTATCCCCTATTACAATATTAAAATTATGAACCTAATGTAATTAATACTTTTAGTGTAAAGGGGAATAGATGAAATGGTAAGATGGCTTTGATATGTGAGTCTAGAGCTCTATGCTTACCATGCTTTAAATAAGATTGAAGGCAATAAGTGATAAAGAAAGGCATAATATATTCAGTAGCCATCAAGATTAAGAACTCTTTGATAGATGTGGTGCACTTTTTGTGAGAAATAAGTTGATAATAAGCTTTATTGGAATACTTAATTAGCTAAGGGTGATAGGGGGTAGGCATTTTAAAAATCAGTGTATTCGCGGATTTCTAGGTATAACAGCAAAGACTTATAGAAAATTATACGAGAATTGCTAAAATGACATGGTAACATACAGATATAAGTAGAAGTAAGTATAAATCCCTAATAATAATGATATAGGGCGAACTACTGCTGAGGTTATCTTGCTATAGTAAAGGATAAATGCGCATGAGATAAGAAATTGAAATTTTGAAGAATAATCATAACTTTATGGCTATTAAAAATCTATATTTTCACTTGATATACTGCAGTTTTTTGTTTTAAATTAGGTCATTAGCAATTGGTTATATATATATATATTATATATATATATATTATATATATGTTACTCCAGCGCGAGATTTTTTTAAAAAAATATGAGAAAATTCGCATTTATGAAAAGGATTTTTTTTTTACCAGTGAAACATTAAGAAAATTGTTATTTTTTAAGTATTCAACTGTAGATATTTTCTGTAGAGTAATAATTTGGTTATCTTGATAGAGGTTCATATCTAGCTTAATATTTAGACTTATATTTACTATACTTTTTATATCTAATCGTTTTATATTTAACATTAACTAGTTAAATTCGGATACTTAATTATTCAAGTTACTTTCATTACATTGGTCGTATATATTACTAAGGATATAAGAAGTAGTGTATTATATTTTTATATTTCCCCGTTCACTTCTTATTTATTAAGAATTACTACTAGTTTTTCTCACGCAAAAAAAAAATTCTATAGGAGTAACATACGTATATAATAATATATTAATATATATATATATAATATATATATAATATATATATTAATATAATATATATATATAATATAAATATATTATATATATATAATATATATATAATATATATATATATATATATATATATATGTATATTAATATTATATTAATATATATTAATAGTATATATATAATATTATATATTATTAAAATATATATTATTTTCGGAAAATTCAACATATTTTAATATATTTCCTGGTATTTATATTTATGTAGATATGTGCTATTACCCCTTTTATATTGTTTAATGTTATGCGGGTAATTTAACTTAATAACCACTCTTAACACTCCGATGTTACTCAAAAAATAATCTTGAGATAAGTTGAGTTTATATCGTTTCGTATATAATTTTAACTCTATAGTCTTTACTTTCGTAAAATTACCTAGTTATCAATGATCGGAGAATATTTAATGAAAATATAAAATAGTTAATAAAAAGACGTCTTTTGCGCAAAGAGAGAGAGAATTATGATCAACAACATAATATTTTCTTAATGCATATTATTGTTTTCATCGGTGAGTAATCAAAATAGAACTGCATTATAATTAAAAATATTTTTATATTATCCTCATTCGATATTTTTTAGGCTCAAGTGGGTTTTCAACCTGTTCTTTTCTAAGCGATACCTATTAATTTGAAGACATTTGAGCCCAATATATTTATTTACATTTAACAATTAAAACCCAAGGCACCACCAAATAAGGTTTAGAATTTAAACCGTTAAACCGCCCAATAACTTTTTTTATGTCATATGTCAGTCAAACATTTTATTTACTAGATGATAAATTAAATTTTATCCAGATGCTTGATTCAACATATGTATACAGCTATATATAAAAAAAAGTAAATAAAACACTTTCAAAATAAATGTTTTCTAATTAAACTTTAAATAGAAATAATGTTTTGGTAACTTTCTGTTTGCAAGCTAAAAATTGTACCGTTAATATATTTATAATAAAATCGTCTCAAGCGCTCGAATTCGTGCTTACATCAATTACTCTCTGCGTGTCACCGTAATAATATATAAACGATCATTATAGCTCACGTTGTCAAAAAATTTTTTTGGCATAAACTCTAAATTAACAATAATTGTTAATGGTACGGGATTAATTATTTTATTTTCTTATTTTTTTTATATTCAATATTATATAATTGGCTGCCTCATTGGGTTTTATTATCAATAATTAGTAAATAAATATATTATTATATATATAATGGCAATATATTTAAGTCACTGTTAATATAATATATATTTATTGAATCGCTATTAAATTATAAATATTAAGGAAAGTTTAATAAATAAATATAATAAATAATCGTCCGTACACTAGCTAGTTGAATTATAATTGTTAGATGGTATGCATTACATAACTTGCACAACCAGGTATAAATTATACTTTAATCAATAATCTTAATAGAATACTTTCTAAGTAAATATTATATAGAATAAAAAAATTATTTTTTATTTTTTCAGTGTATAGTAGTATTTTTTTTGGTATACTTTTATTTTATAATATATAATTAGAATTTTGTATTTTGATATCCATTAAATTATTATTTATTAATAATTTAAGTCATTTTAATTGATGATTAATTTTGCTCCCATTATTATATTACTTATCTATATAAATGATATATTAATGAATTAGGTATATTGAGCTAGTATTGTACTTATCATTATTTTGTAGCTACAACCTAAGAAACAATTTTGGAGAAGGGAGAATAAAATCAGAAAGAAAAAATAACATATTTCTTACTCATCTTAATACTCATTAAAAAAGTTATTTTTAGTTGTGTTTATATAGGAAATACATATATTTAGGTGGTTATAATATAATAAGTTTATAGTATTCTCTGCCTAATATAGACTAATTTAGCTATATATTTTATATATATATTCTATATATATTATTCATATTAATATATATAAATATATTAAAAAATATATATATTATATATTATATATTAATATATTATATATAATATTTATTTAATAATATATAAATATATATTATATATATAATATATATATATATATATTATATATTAAGTATATATATATATATACATATTATATATTATATATATATATATTATATATTAATATTAATTATTAATTATTATATATTAATATATATATATATATATATTATTATTATATATATTATATATATATATATATATTTAATATATATATATAATATATAATATTTATACTATATATATATATAATAATATATATGTACCTTTAATTCAATATCTTTCGTACTGATAAGTAAAAATTCAGATTATTATTATTGAATATATCGTAATATATTTCAGTAATTAATATATATATATTGGGTCATTAATCAGCCTTCAATGCAGAAGAAACAGATCTTTTTTTAGTTCAATATATTTCGAAAGGATTTTTTTAATATATATAAACTAAGCAAAATTTCTCCCAAGACCCAAGTTATTGTAATGCACTACATAACTTCATTTAAAAACTTGAAAATTTATAATGTTCTTTAAAACAGCTTTGTAAATTATTGTTCACAATTTTTTTTAGTATTTTATCTTTAATTAAAAATGAAATTTTTCAATTGAATTTAAAAGTAAAGATTTCCCATAAATGTCAATAATTCCTTAAACTTCCTTGATAAAGAAACCGGTGCTGATACATACTAAGACGATTGAAATCAGAGGTTAGGTAAATAATATTTAAAAATTCGTAACGAATATACCTTAAATGTCTGTTATATTTTACAAATTATTAAATTTTTAGGTTAAAAAATTAAATTAAAAATTTTCAGGTTAAATAATATATATATATTATATATATAATATAATTATATAATATATATATTATTTATATACTATTATATTATAATATATATATATATATATTATATATATTTATATATATATATATATATATATATATATATAATAAAAATATTAATTAATTATATTATATTATTTAATAATATAAATTATATTTTTTATAAAATAAATAATTTAATATTAAAAAAATATTAAAATTTAATATATAATGTTTATAAATATATTTTTATAATATATTTTTTATAATATTTTTAATTTAATATATATATATATGATATATTATTATATTATATATTATATATATTATATATATAATATATATTAAATTAAATATAATAATGTCAGATGTGTTCTTAAAGCTTACTTACAATATTAGGTAACTAGAGAAATCATTGGGGGAAATAGCAGTCTCCATCATGATAAAACAAAAATTTATGGAGTGGTAATTTGTAAGTAAATACTAGGGAAAAAAATAAACGGGACACCGAGGAGGTAATTTTGTATGGTTTATGGTACGATTTAATAATATATCTGCTCAGGAAAGATATTGTTTCAATTAGATTTCACTTGAATATATTGAGCAAATAAATAATCTTACCCATATATCTTTAAGAGGTAATTGATTGGGAATTGTGAGAATTATAGTCTTAGGGCAATATGAAATCATACATAAGATTACCTATCATATTAATATATATTATTAATATAATATATATATATATATTAATAATATATAATATTATATTATATATATAATATACTATATATTCTAACGGCTACTTAATTAATAGGGGGCTCGAGCCGAATAGGATAGGAAGATACATGATTGGGGGGATCCATAGTTTTATATCCATATCCCCGTATAGGGGAGGGTTAGCTGAGAGGAAACCCATACAGTCAGACACCCAAATATACTCATAATAAGATGGCTGGATAGGGTTCCGGAGACCCTCCCCGGAGGGGATATCTCACTTACTATACTTGTCGTTACCTCCAGAGGACCGTAGACTAGATACTAGGACTTACTTGCATCTTATAAGGGGGTGATTTAAACCCTTGGGTAACGTAACACTAATTAGTTTAAAAAATAAAATTAAATAAAAAGTATATATATATTAATATATATATAATATATTTATAGTTTTAATGTATAAATTGACATCAAAACCCCTTCCTAATAAAAGTAATTTTTATTACTAGCTAGATTAAATTCCAAAATATAATATGATTTGTTTTACTGCTTAGGTGAAGCTCTTGCCGTTCTCTAGTTAACTATGATTGTTCAGTCTTTAGACACTTAGACTATAATATTATATATATATTAGTTATTAAATTATATATTAATATATAATATATATATATATATATATTAGGTATTTTGGGACGGTCCGGAGGTAGTTGGGACCGTCAAATTTTAATAAACAGCTGAAGAAAAGGAACGAAATGAGAAGAACAGAGAAGGGTTGAATAAAGAGACTGGAGAAGGTAGAAAAAACTACCTATGAAAGAGTTTATGAGTATAGTTATTAAATTGAAGCCCATTTTATATATTGTTTATAGTATAAAGTCCAAGAATATATAAATTTTAACCAACTGAATAATAATTTATAAAAAGGCGAGATTTATGAGGCTATGGTAGTATAGATAGTAATGCTAAGTTCTTAATTATGAAAGGGCGAAAAAGCTACTATCACTGAGATGATGTTTTTACTCGATAGACTGGCTATCTACAATACCGAGTTGAGTACCGAAGACATAATGGCTTTTATACTCACTGGAGTGTTCTAGAGTTGTGAGTTATTTTCACGGGCCAGAAGTAAAGAATAGCCTGGACCAATAGACAGTGATTTGGGACTGAATAAGCATTCTACCTTCTGGAGTTAAGTTTAGTTATATGCACTTAATTATCTCGTTATATATATATATATCGATATATATTCGTATATATCGAATATCGATAGACTCTCACATAAGACGAAAGATTGAGATATTTACCTAATATATATATTAAATATACAAAAATATATATATTAATATAATATATATAGTTATATTATTATATATAATATATCTATATTATGATAATATATATTATATTATAATATATATATATATATTTATATATAATAATATATATATTAAACTAATATATTATAATATATTTAATTATATATATTTAATAATAATATTTAAATAAATTTTAATATATATATATATACTTATATATATATTATATATTATAATAATATATTATATAATATATATATATAATATATATATTATATATATTATATATACCTATTATATTATATTATATATATATTAATATATTAATATATAATAATATATTAATTAAAATATTCTATATAATATATAATAATATTATAATAATTTATATATACTAATGCTTAATATAGGTGTTTTTAATAAAAGATCTTGAATCATTACTATTTAGTAATTGACTATATGGTATATACACGAGGTGAAATAACTAGGCATGTATACTAACTATAACATAGTATATATACATATGACATTAGGTTACCTATATTTTTATGCTAGAATACTAAGTGTACGGATAATAATATTTCCTAAGTATTATATGTATAAATGTACGTGGAATTTATATCTTATTTATTTATCTTTATTTTTTATATTATTTTTTGTTTTTTTTTTTTTTCTATTTGACGATGATGTTTGTTTACTTCACTGTACACGTTAAATATTAAGTATAGCCCTTATAAAACAGCGGAAATCTTAATTTCATAACGCGATTGAAAATAGTAAATTAAACACGGATTACAAATTTCAGCCGTCGGTATTATTGAATTATCGAAGATACTTAATATATGAAGTATTTCTCACTTAAGAGAGAGCAGAGAGATGAGAGAGACCAGAGAGAAGAGAGAGAGAGAGCAGAGAGAGAGAGAGAGAGAGAAGAGAGAGTAAGAGAAGGAGAGAGAGGAGGTTTTCAATTAATATGATATATAGTTATTATTATTTATTATTAATATATATAATATTATATATATTTTTATTTAATTTTATTTTTTATTTTTTTTTTTATTTATTATTAATTTTTTTTTTTTATTTTTTTTAATTTTTTATTTTCTTTTTATATATTTTTTTTTTTATTTATATATAATTTTTTTTTTTTATGTTACGTGTTATATAATTATTTATTTGATTGGAGTTCAGAATTACTATTAAAAATACTAAAAATCTGACATCTTATATACATCCGGTAGCTTCGAGAACGGCCAGCATTCTATCATGTTAACGAAACTTAAATTTAATGGGGGCTACTCTTTGGCAATCGAGCCATTGTCCCGGACAATAGTTTCTAAGGGAGAGGCGGGATATTTAAACGGGTATTTCGTGTCTGTTTTTTGTTTTTTTTTTTTTTTTTTGTTTTGTTTTTTTTTTCGTTTTTGTTTTGGTGATCTGTTTTTTTTTTTTTTTTTTTTTTTTTTTGTTGTATTTTTATAACGAAGAATATTTAATAAAACAATTACTTAAGACAAAAAATTTTTTTTTTTTTTTTTTTTTCCTCGCCCTCACTTGGAAATGTCTTGTTTTTCCGAAGCCTGGCCACCGGTCATTTATGGGGAGAGTTGAACGGAGGAGTTTGTGCGGTGTGGGTTGGAGTGGTCCTACTGAGTAGATTAAATGACCTGTCTAGGTGTAAGTTCCTACCGTGATCGCACAGCTTTCTATTGTTGACGGGTTGTCGTGATTCCGTTCTTTTGACGTTCACAAGATGACCTATGCTTCTCTCTGATTCTATCTTTCATGCTTGATTGCATTTTTATTTTTGTTACATTCGCTACGACTATATTGTTGGATTGGTGTCGTTCTTCCTGTCCATTGTTTGCGTTTACCTATTGGTATTCCTTAGTTAAAAAAAAATAATATTTTACTTGTCCTTTACAACTGTTGGTAATTATCGGTTAACTGGATATACCACATGTGGTTTAAACCGCAATGATGGTAGGAGTCGGGGTCTCTCGGCCTCGTGCGGTGGACGACCGGGGGGGACTGTTTGTCCCCTCTCCTGTCCCCCCGTCGCTCGAACCCCATAAATGGGGAAAAAATTTTTTTTTTTTTTAATTTTTATTTCTGTAACGAATAAATGCAAAAAAACAAAAACAAAAAAATTAAAAACCCAATCCTTAGAATTTTCCGCTGATTCCCAAAATATATAATTTGGTTTTAACTGTCAGCGTGCTGGCCGTTCTCTGAAGCTACATGAAATGTCAGCTTTTAAGAACACTCTGACATATATATATATATATATATATTATTATATATTATATATATATATATATATATTTATACTATATATAT
>JABUQX010074678.1:25000-31363 GCA_015478945.1 Trachelipus rathkii | reverse complement strand
CACTTACCCTACTATACCTCCTTTTGAGGGGGATTGATGTTCATGTGGTAAAGTACATATGCCTCAAAAATATTCTTGAAAAAATCATTCTTTTATTTTTTTTAAATGGGAAGAATAATAAATTTTACTATTTTTTTTTTTCTTTTTTTAAATAGAAAAAAAAAAGCCTTAAAGGCATTAGCACTTTAATTTACCAGAACTAACTATAATTATAACTATAATTATATATTAACTACCTAACCCACCTGGTGGAGCAACTTTCACACAGGTGTCAAAGTTACCACAAATGAAGGGTAAACTTTGACACCCTCTTTAGCCACCCCTGCCGCTACCCCAGACAATCTACAGACCTGAAACTTTCTGTGAGTATTAAATAAGTGATTAATATTTTGAATATTTAATTTTAGGATTTTGTTAGTAACAAAAATTTTGGCACACACCAATAGGGTGTCAATGTGTCAAAGTATCCTCATTTATGATAATATAGAAATATATTATATATATATATATATATATATATATATATATATATATATAATAGGTATATATATATATATATATATACATATATAATATATAAATAATATATATATATATATAATATAATATATATATATACCAGTATATAATATATATATTATATAGATATATATATAAATATATATATACTATATATATATATTATATAATTATATAATATATATAATTATATATATATATAATACTATATATTATATATATTACCCAATAACTCCCTTCCCTTCCTAAACACACAACAAGACAGGTCTCGCTAACATACGCTAAGATCTCTCGCAAACCAATACGCTGCTTATTAGCAACAAAGCAAAACAAAACAACTCTTGTTATCTCATGCTAGCATGAAACCCCCTACCCCATTCACAACAATCATGATAACAGAAATCATTAAAACCCTCAAAACTATCAAACAGCATCAGGCCCAGACTCTATATCCAACCTGCACATAAAACACCTTGGAGAAAAACGCAATCCTCCTAATTACAGAAATCTTCAAGAAATCCTGGCAACTCAATTATATTCCCGCCAATCTGGAACAGCATACATAATCCCTAAACTCAAAACCAAAAAAAAAAGACCCCAACTCCCCCTCCTCCTCATCGCCAATTCTCTCTGCTTTGTTCCATCAGTAAATTGCTAGAGAAATTAATTTTAATAAAAAAATTATCCCATATCTATTCCTTCTCCCAGACTCCAACACGGATTTAAAAGTAACCACTCCACTAACCACAGACCTCACCTCCCTCACACAACACATCTTAAATGGCCTTCAACCAATCACCTTCCATAGATCTATACTCACAGCAATAGACATGAACAAAGATTTGACACCGTCCCCCACACACATGCCTAATTCAAAAATCCTCCATCCCCTTCTAGAAAATAATGACCAAATGGCTTTCCACAATGTCCACACCAACGTTTTGCAAAGTCTTATACAAACAACCTCTCCCACTCTACAAACTTACAAAACGGCCGCCCACAGGGAGCCATTCTCTCTCCATTTTTATTCAACTTTTCACTGCAGGACCTACCCACCCCAATCCACCACTCACCAAACTTATCACTTTTGCAGACAAACATTCAGCCTCATTTCTCAACACCCGACGTAAAACACAAGCCACACAACATACCCCAAGAATACTTACACTCTTAGAAAACTGGTTAAATCACCAACAGAAAGACCGCATCCCCCCTTAAGTCCTCGATATCCTTTTAACCACAGGACTGTCATCAAAATCCTCCCTCCATCCTTAATTACTCTGAACAATAACCCCCTCTCTCTAAAAAAAAAAAAAAAAAAAAATACTAGGAATTACCTATGACACCCACATGACGCTTTCCCCCCATATTGACCAAATCACTTCCACAACTCAACAAAAACTTAAACACCCTACGAACCCTTTTCCCAACACAACTTCAGCGAAAGTAAACACACACTCACTACTATCTATAAGCAACTTCTTAGAACAAACTTAAATTACACTTGTCTCCAGCATGGTTTCCAGCACTCTCAAAATCAAATACAAATAAACTACAAATCTCCCAAAACAAACGCAGCCCTAAGAATTATCACAGGTTGCACTAAAAACCACCCCAAAATCCAACAGATTACACAATGAAGCTCTCATCTCCTTTCCCATTTCCAAGCCACATCTGGAGATGGTGGGACTCCAATTCTATCAGAAGACCCGTAACCCCAACCCACCCTTGTCACCAAATTCTCTCCAATCCCCCTCGGACAAAGACTAAAATCCCACCCCTTCCTCACCAGCACAATTCTATTACAACACTTATAATATAATTCCCCCGCCCCCTCCCAATAGGTCATCAATTTATACACTTCATGTACACTACGTTACACGCCCAAATAACACTTTATTAAATACCCCCTCCCCAAAACTTTCCCTAGAGAAGAAACGCTGTCCAGAAGAGGCCAAATAAACCTCGCTCGGTGCAAATCGGGTCACAACCGAGACTCATGCAATATAAACATAGATTTAAACTAGAAAACGTCACCTCCCCCACTTGCACCAATGCTACAATTCTCAAGATACAATAGAGCACCACCTTCTGAGATGCCCAGCTCTCGAATGCCTCAAGTGGCCAACTTTTCTATATCCTCTCTTCTCGACCTGTGGAACCGCCCGGTGGTGGCGGCCGGCTTCCTGGAAGGCAGTGTGGCCCTCAATTATAGGTGGGCCAGGGCAGAAGTATAGGTTGATATCATAAACTATATATATATATATATATATAGTATATATTATATATATATATAGTATATATATATATATATATATATATATAAATATATATATATAGATATATATATTATATATATATATATATATATATATAATATAATATATAGTATATATATATATATTAGTGATGGACGATTAGAAATTTTTGCTGATGACGATGACAGATTAGAGCAAATTTTGCGATGACGATGACTTTATTAATTGGAAAAAAAAATATTTTTAAAAATTTTCTTTCTATTCTTTCTCATCTCTCTCTCTCTCTCTCTCGTCTCTCTCTCCTCTATATATATATATATATATATAATATATATATATATAATATAATATAGTATAATAATATATGATATAATATATATTATATATATATATATATATAAGCTGTAGACAGGCAGGGTCAGGGGTACAACCTCCCGAAAATTATTTGCGATCAAATTTTTGATCCTTAAGTCTCAATAATAATATAATAATATAATAATAATAAACAATAACAATAACAATTAACAATAACAATAACAATAACATAATAATAAATAAAATAATAATAATAATAATAATAATAATAATAATAATAATAATAAATAATAATAATAATTAGAATCAATAATTATTAATTATAATCTATAATTATTAATTATAATTTATAATAATAATAATAAAATAATAATAATAATAATAATAATAATAATAATAATTATATATAATATATAATTATATATAATTATAATAATAAATAATAATAATAATAAAATTAATAATAATAATAATAATAATTAATCAATGAAAATGAAAAGTATTATTAATGCGAAAATGGGAGAACATTTTGTGGCCGTAAACGATTCTTAGTTAAGTGGCTGTTCCGTTCATACATTGTATAAAATATGTAGACAGGACTTAAATGTAAGGTTTCCAAGTTTGCAATGATAGCAAATTGGATACCTCAATAAGGAATAATGATGGATGTATAAAGATTAAAAAATAAGGAAGGAGCTGTAATCGTTGATGGGATGAGCAGGTTCATTCTTCTTCAGCTAAATTTTTCTTTCCTCATTCATTCCTTCTAAAACTAAATCTTTCTTTCCTAATAATCAATGGTTCGATCGTGCTTATTCTCTGCCATTCTAGGCTAGAGAAAGTGGACCTATCGTGTGGAAAAAATTCTTCGTTCTCCTATCACTCTCGCTAATTTCATTCAAGCTAAAACTCGTTTGCAGGGATTACTCTTCGACGAAGCAAAGCTGGCGTTTCATAAAGGAAAGTGCGGCTAACCTCCTTGGTTCTCCTACTGACAAATCTTCATCTCTAGACAACTTCTGTAAATCTGTCTTTCCTTCTCTTATTCGATACTGATCATTGTGTTGCTAATTCTCCAACTGAAAAGGCTAAATCTCTTCGGCCCCTCGGCTCAACTATATTCTCTATGCTTCAATACTAGCACTTTCCCTCCCTCAGTGTTGGTAGCTCTCACATGTCCCAACCTCTTCCGAAAAAAAGGAAGCCACTCTCATCCTTCTAACTATCGCCCTATAGCTCCACTTGTATTCTATCTAAGATCTTTGAAACCCTTCTCAAACTCACTTCTTAGATTGCATCTGGAAAAACTCACTCGATCGCAGTACGGCTTCGTTGCGACGAAGTCGTACTGGCGGATATACATTCCTATCTAACCGATTGATGGTTTTTCGCTCTTAGGAACTACGGGAGACTTGGGTGGTGGCGCTTGACATATCCAAAGCATTTGACCGGGTATGACGCGTCACTGCTCTCCAAAATCCCTCCTTTGGGTTCCTTCTTCTCTTTGCTTACTTATATCAAGCTTTCTTTTAAATCGCTTCGAATATCGGCTGTTGTTGATGGCGACTCTTCTTCTTCTTCAATATGGTGTTCCTCAGGGTTCTGCATTATCTCCTACTTTATTCCTTACTTTTCATTAATGATCTTCTTCACCTGCAACCTCTAATCTATCCACTCGATTCCGATGACTCGACCCTTCATCTTTAACTCATATCAATTCTACTCCCACCTTTACTTCTAGAATTGCCCTCTCGTCTTAATCTTTTTCCATTTTTTCTCGCTGATGGATAGAAATAACCTTGTGTGAATTCAATTCTTTTAAAAAAACCCAACTTTTACAAATCTCCTTCATCCAAATACGCTTCTAAACTTTTCCTGCTCTTTTTCGGACGGGTTCTGTCGTTCTCTCCTGGGTTGAGCAATATAACATCCTTGCCTTAACTATGAAACAAAAAAAAAATGTCTTTGGAAACCTCATCATAACAACGTTGCTAGAGCGGCCCTTCCAAAAACTGAAGTTCTGTTAGACTGTGGGGACTGTTCCTTCTTTTCTCAGTTGCTCCGCTATACAAAGGTCTCATCCGCCCATTTATGAGTACTACTGCTCTCATATCTGGGGGGGGGGGCTCTGGTTTACACCCGGTTTTTTGGGACAGAGGTCAATCAAAAATGGCAAGAAAAGCTTATAAACTTTCTGTACTTTCAGTTCAACTTGACACTCTATCTTTGCGGCGCCGATGTTTGGCACTTTGCTCTCTTTTCATTGACCACAACGGCAAGTGCTCCGGAGAGAACTATCACTCGCGTACCCCGACCTGTTTTACGACGCCTTTGTAGCACAATAGGTATAGGTGCTGCGCACGAGTATTGTGTTGACATAGGTAACTCCAGGGCTAGTTTGCTGTGGTGCTTCTTCTTTCCCACCACCTCTATGTTTTGTGGATTCTCTTCCATCTCTGTATTTCCACTGAATTTAATTATCCTCAATTTGCGATAGAGGGTGAACTTTTGAGTAGTACTACACCCCTTCCTTGAATAGCTCTGCCGTGATGGTGGGGACAACTGTAAAAAAAAAAAATCTTGAATTGCAGATATGTGGCAAAATGAACTGCATCTCCTATTCCCCCCATATCCAAAAAATCATTCAGGTTATCCCAGAAAAATCGTACTTTTCAACATTACCCTAGAATGGACATATGTCGCAAATACACAAATTTTGACCTTTTTCAAAACCTTTTTTTTTAAAAAATTTTAAACCTTTAGACTTCTAGTTACTCACACACACAAAATCTACCATAGCTCTCTACCACAACTCACTCATCAGAATTGCAAATCGTCTATCCCCCCTCTCATCTCGTGTTCTATCAGCAACACCAAAACATTTCCACCACACCCACTCATTTCACTGTTTCTTTTCATTTTGTTTCGTCACAGCGAGCAATATCAAATTTTCCCTCTAAATACATCATCACCTCTCTCCTCATCTCCTCACAATTTTATTCCTCTGACATTTCGTATACAATACGATTCACTACAGTTTCGGGACCGAAGGATATAAGGGCGCTACTCGCCGGAAGCACCCCTTCTTTCGAGCAGCATTAGCATTCCTGCAAAAGATAAGGTGGTAGGCAGCCAACCTAACTACCACCGTTCCCTATCAGTCTTCTACGACCGCAGGACATACGATGTGGCAATTTTTTCTCCCTACTGTGTATGGGATAATAAGGGAAGGGATGTCGTAGATGTGTCTAGAAGAGGGGTGTGGATATAA
>JABUQX010074678.1:15000-20000 GCA_015478945.1 Trachelipus rathkii | reverse complement strand
TGATGGAATGGAAGAGAGTGGAGGGCGCCTATTATATATGCAGATGATTTGGTTTTTGTGTGGTGATTCGAATCTAGAAGAGAGTTTGAGAGAATTGGTAGAGAAATTTGCAGGGTGTGTAAAAGGAGGGTTGAAGGATAAATATAGATAAGAGTAAGGTTATGGTTTTGAGTGAGGACAGTCCTCGGTGTGAAGTTATGTTAGATGGAGAGCATGGAACAAGTGTCTGAGTTTAAATATCTAGTATATATGTTCGGATGGAAAAAGGGAACGGATCATGCAGAGTGTAGTAGGAAAGTTGTGAATGGCAGGATGGTGGCTGGTGCAATTATATCCCAGCAGGATGTAAAAGGACTAAGTCTTGAGTGCCTTACGGTCTATCATGAGGGTATGTTGTTAACAGTGTTAATGCTGATAGTAGTGGAGACTATTGGTCTGGAGTAAGAGTTATAGATCTAAAGTACAACATACTCAGATGGACAATCTTAGAAGCGTGTTAGGTTCGGGAAGAATTGGTAAAATGAGGAATGAACGTATTAGATAGTTGTGTGGGAAGAAAGGGGTAAATGAGAGAATAAATGAAAAGTACATTGAGGAGGTTTGTCAAATTGGAAAGAATGGATGACTAGTGGGTTGGTTAAGCGGATGTATAGTGGTGAGTGTGCTGGGAATCAACTGACTGGGAGACCAAAGGAAAAGTGGATTGAGTCAGTAAAGGAATGCCGGAGTTTAGAGAAAGGTGAGTTTGGGCAGAGCGAGAGAGAATGTGGGAGTGAATAAGAGGAATATGGGGTTTTGTGATGAGGGTATTGCTTATGGCCCACCTGGGCCAAGGATGAAACCCTACATGACGAAGATGCTATAGTGGAAGTCTATACGCAGTTCCATGAAGCCTAGGGTGAATTTTCTGAGCTGCGACAAGTTCTCACTAAAAGGTTATAAAGGGTTTTGAGAAGCTAGGGCTTTCTTTCTCGACTTGCGTTCTACGGTATAATACTTCACTACTTGTCTATTTCCAGGCAGTTAGCACTTATCCCCTGTCTGGGGAGGGAGGGTGGGTGATGTGGTGGTGGTGATGAATAAAATTAGAACAGTAGAAGAGGCATTTTAAAAAATAGAGACAGTAAGAAGCCATCAAATGGACCTATCGAGACTGTCACAAGTCAATCCACCAACCAAACATTGCTCATGAAAATCCACAAAGCACCCTAGGTTGTCAAGATTCCTGTAACTAAAAATCCCACCAATTTTGGCTTAGTCAAAAAAATTATAATACATGATATCCAAACCATCCACATACCTTAACAACTAAGTTATGGTCACATGCAGCATGACATTAATAACTACTGTAACTAAAAAACAGCCAATTGGCTTCGTCTAAATTACTATATGATATGGCAACCCATCCATATAAAGATCCAACCCTTTTTTAAATGTTGCAATCGAAGTCACACTCACAATCTCCTTGTGGTGAAATCATCCAAATTTAAACAACCCGTTCGTATTCCTGCTGAGGGAGAGTAAAATCTCCTGTTACTCATTTAATAACTTTGGCCAGGCCTTTGAGTACTCAGCAATTATGGGATTAAACTGAGAGCTTAAAAGCTGCATTGCTTAAACTTTTCTTTTTTGGGGGAAAAGGGATGGCTTAGTGGATAAAGCTCTCGGCTGCTGTTCACTCAGCGACGCGGAGTCCAGCGTTCGTATCTTGCTGAGGGAGAGTAAAATCTCCAGTGACTCATTTAATACTTTGGGGGCCAGGCCTTGGAGTACTCAGCAATTATGAGATTCGAAACCGAGAGCTTTAAAAAGCTATGCTTGAACTTTCCTTTTTTGGGAAGGTGGATGCTTAGTGGATAAAAAGCTCCCGGCTGCCTGTTCACTTTAGCGACCGGAGTCCAGCGTTCGTATCCTGCTGAGGGAGAGTAAAATCTCCTGTGACTCATTTAATACTTAATATTATTTAATACTATTGGCCTAACATTATACAGTTTACTTATTACTTCCTTGCTCTTGTAAACAACATTACGATTATGCCCAGCATCTTATTAGCTTTATTCCTTGCTTCCAAACACTGATTTAGCTACTTTCAAATTACTGCTTATAATCACACCTAAATCTTTTTCTTGGTCCACAGACTCAAGCCAATCCCCATTCATATTGTAGTTAAAACTTTTATTTGAGTAACCTAGGTAAAGAACCTTACTTTTTACTATTAAAATTCATTTGCTACTTATCTGCCCACCCAAGAAGCTTATCAAGATCTTTTTGTAATCTTTATACAGCCTCTAAGAGATGCATATGTTATTTGGTTGAGCGAAACACGCTTGTTCATTCTTAATACTTTGTACTTGATGATGTTATAGGATCCTGGGACCTCACAGGGTCCCCCCCTAAGCCCTGGCTCCGCAGAAACAAGGATTCCAAGAAGTCACAAAAAAAAAAATAGGAAAACTGCGTGAATCTCCTGGTATCGCAAGTTGCCGAAAACCTAGTATGAACTAAAGAATCGAGGAAACCCCTCCCCACCAACCAAACACTGTTATCGAAGTCTGCAAAACCCCCTCCAGATCCCAATCCCAACATAAACCCCACTAAAGATCACCACCAGCCCAACCGACCGGTATAGTTGATATAGCGGAGTAGGGCCAGAAGGATCTACAATTCCACAAGACAAGATTAGGGAAGGCCATTGTGGAAAAGGATAGAAGAAACTAAGGACATGAGATTTGAGAATATACAAGAAAGAGCTGACAGAAGAGAACCACTCACCTAATAAGATGCAAGAAACTTGGAAACAATGGGTCCCAAGGAAGCCAAGAAGCACGACCAACCATCTGTAGAACGCAGAGATGAAAGGTGATGCTGCGGAACATTCGGCACTAAGGGAGCCCTCACAGGACCATCATGGGAAATCCCCTGAAACTCAAGAGCCGAAGGGAATCTTGGGGATCGCTGGGGCAGAGTTACACAAGGGCCCAGGAAAACGAACCGGAGGGTGGGGGGCCCCCCGTGAGGGAGACAGCGCCACCGGTGGGGCTGCTACCTGGGAGGTCAAAGAGGGGGTCACAGGACCATGCGACCCATCGAAGGAGGTACTGGGGCGAGAAACCACACTAGCATACGACCTGGAAGGAGGAGGAGGTACATAAGGAACACTGGAAGGTTGGACATTGTTGATTCAGTTTGCATAAAGCCGTAATAAGCGGAGAATTAATCCCACCTGCTGCCACAGGAGTTTCACGAGTAATCCGTACAGCAGTGAGATAAACCTCACAGGATTTAGAATTAGGGCGGTGGGGCCCCTTACAAAAATAACAATAAGGATCATTGGCACAATTGTCATTGACATGTCCCAATGAGCATCTCGAACAGTGTGGGGAAGATTTACAGGAAACCGAACCATGACCGTATTGCCAGCAGTGAAAGCAACGCCATACTGGAAACACATACTGAGACACTGGGTAGATGACATGACCTATAATCACCTTAGAAGGAAGAGGGCCCTTGTACTTCAGGCGCAGCGTCTTGGAAGGAGAGGTAGGACCCCCGGAAGAGCCCCCTGAAGAGCCCAGTCTCAGTACCTCCAACAAAGTGCTGCCCTCAAGGTCATAAGAACAGAAATTGGAGAGATCAGACAAAAAAGTATCATCTTCCTCTACAGGCCCTATTTTCCCATAGGAAATATGGAAAGAATAATCTGTAGAAGCACGAGGGACCCAGCATTTAACAGGGAAAGTCCCCAAGGTTACTATGTCTGCAAGGGGAACCCGAAGTCTATCAAGGGAAGGAATCGAGAAGCGAATCCCAGCTCCCTTCCCAAGAATACGGCAAGTGCCCTCAATTAGCAATTTCCCAAAAGGGGAGTCATTCAATAGAGCAGTTGCTCTAGAGGGTTTATTGAAAATACAAGTACCATCCCTACTCTGCACAATGATTATTGCCTCAGAGGAACCCAAAACATCAGACTGGTCAGCGGTACCCCCATCCACCCCATCCCTCTCCCCCCTCCTCACCCCTTTGGGTGCAGGTTGGGTCAAACCACCCTCCGTGACACCCGCAACACTACCACTCCTCTTCCTATCCTGTCGGCCATCCACACACCGGGTTGACTCCTCCATCAACTCCTCATCCGAGAAGAGGGCGTCCTCCATCGTCGGGGAAAAAGCCGGAAGGTCTAGGCCATTCGGCCAGCCTTACTAGTAAAACAGGAGATAAATAAAGAAAATGAAAATCCCCACCCCAATAATTGGAATGAACAAAAGGAAAAAATAACGAAAATGACAAATAAATGCTACTTGGATAGCTCTCACTAGGCACCAGCGATAAACATGCAACGCCAGCAAGATTCACACATAGAATCTTTGGTATCATCTGTGTCATAATTTATTTTATAATTACTTACTTGATGATTACTTGATGATTTTGAGGGCTTCCTGGGGACCTCACAGGTCCCCCTTAGCCCTGGGCCACTTCAGAAAACTATAGCAAATATCTCTAAAGAATACTTACTGCCTGGATCTCCTGGCATTGCGAGGTGCTGAGAACCTAGTATGATCTAAATAACCTAGGAAATCCCTCCCCACCAGCCAAACACTGATATCTAGGTCTACAAGACCCCCTCTGGATCCTAATTCCAACCTAAACCCCATGAAAGATCACAGCCTGCCCAACTGACCGGTACATTTGAGATAGCGGATTAGTGCCAGATGTACTGTATTCACGAATCTTTAACCTGAAGTTGCGTTTAGGAAAATGAGTGCATATGTCTAGGGATGTGTATAATTTTAGAACGATATTCAAAACACATTCGCGACACATTCGCGAAAAAAGAATCGCCACTTGCAAAAATACGCCACGGTTCATATTTTATAAAGGACAAATTTTAACAAATGAAATAAATAAATAAAATAAATAAAATTAATAAATTAAAAAATAAATAAATAAAGAAATAAATAAAAATTAATAAATAAATAAATAAATAAATTAAAAAATAAAAT
>JABUQX010074678.1:0-10000 GCA_015478945.1 Trachelipus rathkii | reverse complement strand
TACTGGCCTCCTGGTTCAAAAGTTACTAGAGTTGTTAAAATTTGGTTACTATTGTTCTTTTTGGCATAAATCAATCCCTCAATTGGACCAATCTTACTGACCTATTATGGGTATAAAAGAACCATTTCAGTAAGACATATTCAAAACATCCTGTTCCATCTTGATTTTGACCAACTTCTTTTTGAATAAAAAGTATAATCAGAGTACTGGCTTCCTGGTTCAAAAGTTACTAAGTTAAAATGTGTGGTTACTATTGTCGTTATTGGCATAAATCAATCCCTTCAATTGGACCATCTTACTCGGACCTATTATGGTATAAAAGAACCGATTCGTAAGACATTCAGACATCCAGTTCCTCTTAATTGGGACACGCTTATTTGAATAAAAGTATAATCAGAGTAACTGGCTTCCTGGTTCAAAAGTTACTAGAGTTAAAATTTGTTACTATTGTCTTTTTGGCATAAATCAATCCTTCATTATTTTGACCCATTTTACTGACCTATTATGAGTATGAAAAAACCATTCGTAAGACTTTCCATCCTGTTCCTCTTAAATGGGACACGTTCTTTTGAATAAAAGTATAATTAGAGTTAATGGCTTCCTGGTCCAAAGTTATAAGAGTTTAAAATTATGTTACTGTAGTCAAACTTAGCATTAAATCAATTCACGTCATTTTGACCCATCTTACTGACCTATTATGCGGTATAAAAGAAACCATTCGTAAGAAAATTTCAGACATCCTGTCCTCTTGATTTGGAACACGTTTCCTTTGAATAAAATATAATCAGAGTTACTGTTCCTGGTTAAAAAGTTACTAGAGTTAAAATTTGGTTACTATTGTCTTTTTGCATAAATCAATCCCTCAATTGGACCAATCTTACTGACCTATTATGAGTATGAAAGAACCATTCGTAAGACTTCAACATCCTGTTCCTCTTAATTGGGACACGTTATTCTGAATAAAAGTTAATCAGAGTTACTGGCTTCCTGGTTTCAAAAGTACTGGAGTTTAAAATTGGTACTATTGTCTTTTGGCATAAATCAATCCTCAATTTGACCGCATGTTACTTGACCTATTATGGAGTTAGATAGAAAGAACCATTCGTAAGACATTCGACATCCTCTTCCTCTAATTGGAAACAGGTCTTTTGAATAAATACAACAGAGTTACTGGGCTTCCCTGGTTCAAAAGTTACTGGGAGTTTAAAAATTTGTTCTATTTATTGTCTTTTTAGCATAAATCAATCCTCATTTTGACCCATCGCTTACTTGACCTATTATGAGTATGAAAGAACCATTCGTAAGACTTTCAGACATCCTGTTCGTCTTAATTGGGACACGTTATTCTGAATAAAAGTATAATCAGAGTTACTGCTTCCTGGTTCAAAAGTTACTAGAGTTAACAATTTAGTTACTGTAGTCAAATTAGCATAAATCAATCACTCATCTTTTGAGCCCATCCTTACTGACCTATTAATGAGTATTAAAAGAACCATTTCGTAAGACATTCAGGACATCCTGTTCCTCTTGATTTGACACGTTTTTTTGAATAAAAGTATAATCAGAGTTACGGCTTCCTGGTTCAAAAGTTAACTAGAGTTAAAATTTGGTTACTATTGTCTATTTGGCATAAATCAATCCCTCAATTTGACCCATCTTACTGACCTATTATGGGTATAAAAGAACCATTCGTAAGAAATTCAGACATCCTGTTCCTCTTGATTTGGAAACGTTCCTTTGAATAAAAGTATAATCAGAGTTACTGGCTTCCTGGTTCAAAAGTTACTAGAGTTAAAATTTGGTTACTATTGTCTTTTTGGCATAAATCAATCCCTCAATTGGACCCATCTTACTGACCTATTATGAGTATGAAAGAACCATTCGTAAAACTTTCAGACATCCTTTTCCTCTTAATTGGGACACGTTCTTTTGAATAAAAATAATCAGAGTTACTGGCTTCCTGGTTCAAAAGTTACTAGAGTTAAAATTTGGTTACTATTGTCTTTTTGGCATAAATCAATCCCTCAATTGGACCCATCCTACTGACCTATTATGAGTATAAAAGAACCATTCGTAAGACATTCAGGACATCCTGTTCCTCTTGAATTGGACCCTTCTTTTGAATAAAAGTATAATCAGAGTTTACTGGGCTTCTGGTTCAAAAAGTTACTAGAGTTTAAAATTTGGTACTATTGATCTTTTGGCATAAAAATCAATCCCTCAATGTTGACCCCATTCGTACTGAACCATTATGGTTATAAAAGAACCATTCGTAAGACATTCAGACATCCTGTTCCTCTTATTTGGGACACGTTTTTTTGAAATAAAGTATAATCAGAGTTACTGAGCTTCCTGCTGTCAAAAGTTACTAGAGTTTTAAAATTTGGGTTACTATTGTCTTTTGGCATAAATCAGATTCCTCAATCGGACCCAGTTACGAAACCCTATATGGGTATAAAAAGAACCATTCGTAAGACATTCAGACATCCTGTTCCTCTTAATTGACATTTTATTTGAATAAAAGTATAATCAGAGTTACTGGCCTTCCTGGTGTCAAAAGTTACAGAGTTAAAAATTTGGTTACATTGTCTTTTTGGCGATTAAAAATCAATCCTCAATTTGGACCCATCTTACTGACCTATTATGAGTATGAAGAACCATTCGTAAAAGGACTTTCAGACATACCTGTTTCCGTTTAATTGGGAACACGTTTCTTTTTGAAATAAAAGTATAATCAGAGTAACTGGCTTCCTGGTTCAAAATACTAGAGTTACAATTTAGTTACTGTAGTCAAATTACATAAATCAATCACTCATTTTGACCCATCTTACTGACCATATTATGAGTATAAAAGAACCATTCGTAAGACATTCAGACATCCTGTTCCTCTGATTTGGACACGTTCTTTTGAATAAAAGTATAATCAGAGTTACTGGCTTCCTGGTTTAAAAAAGTTACTAGAGTTAAAATTTGGTTACTATTTGTCTTTTTGGCATAAATCAATCCCTCAATTGGACCCATCTTACTGACCTATTATGGGTATAAAAGAACCATTCGTAAGACATTCAAACATCCTGTTCCTCTTGATTTTGACACGTTCTTTTGAATAAAAGTATAATCAGAGTTACTGGCTTCCTGGTTCAAAAGTTACTAGAGTTAAAATTTGGTTACTATTGTCGTTTTGGCATAAATCAATCCCTCAATTGGACCCATCTTACTGACCTATTATGGGTATAAAAGAACCATTCGTAAGACATTCAGACATCCTGTTCCTCTTAATTGGGACACGTTATTTTGAATAAAAGTATAATCAGAGTTACTGGCTTCCTGGTTCAAAAGTTACTAGAGTTAAAATTTGGTTACTATTGTCTTTTTGGCATAAATCAATCCCTCATTTTGACCCATTTTACTGACCTATTATGAGTATGAAAAAACCATTCGTAAGACTTTCAGACATCCTGTTCGTCTTAATTGGGACACGTTCTTTTGAATAAAAGTATAATTAGAGTTACTGGCTTCCTGGTTCAAAAGTTACTAGAGTTACAATTTAGTTACTGTAGTCAAATTAGCATAAATCAATCACTCATTTTGACCCATCTTACTGACCTATTATGAGTATAAAAGAACCATTCGTAAGAAATTCAGACATCCTGTTCCTCTTGATTTGGACACGTTCCTTTGAATAAAAGTATAATCAGAGTTACTGGCTTCCTGGTTCAAAAGTTACTAGAGTTAAAATTTGGTTACTATTGTCTTTTTTGCATAAATCAATCCCTCAATTGGACCCATGTTACTGACCTATTATGAGTAGAAGAACCATTCGTAAGAAAAAAAAAAAAAAACTTTCAGACAGTCCTGTTCGTCTTAATTGCGGACACGTTATCTAAAAAAGTATAATCAGAGTTTACTGCTTCCTGGTTCAAAGTTACTGGAGTTAAATTTTGGTTGCTATTGTCTTTTGGCATAAATCAATCCCTCAATTTGACCCATCTACTGACCTATTATGAGTATAAAAAGAACCATTCGTAAGACATTCAGACATCCTCTTCCTCTTAATTGGAACAGTTTTTTTGAATAAAAGTACAATCAGAGTTATTTGCTTCCTGGTTCAAAAGTTACTGGAGTTAAAATTTGGTTGCTATTGTCTTTTTGGCATAAAAATCCCTCATTTTGAGCCATCTTACTGACCTATTATGAGATGAAAGAACCATTCGTAAGACTTTCAACATCCTGTTCGTCTTTAATTGGGACATTTCTTTTTTGAATTAAAAGTATAATCAGGAGGTTACTGGCTTCCTGCGTTTCAAAAGTTACTAGAGTTACAATTTAGTTACTGTAGTCAAATTAGCATAAATCAAATCACTCATTTGACCCATCCTTACTGACCATTCATGCAGTATAAAAAAACCATCGTAAGGACATTTCAGACATTCCTGTTCCTCTTGAGTGGACACGTTTTTTTGAAATAAAGTATAATCAGAGTAACTGGCTTCCTGGTTCAAAAAGTACTAGAGTTAAAATTTGGTTACTATTGTCTTTTTGATAAATCAATCCCTCAATTGGACCCATCTTACTGACCTATTATGGGTATAAAAGAACCATTCGTAAGACATTCAGACATCCTGTTCCTCTTAATTGGGACACGTTCTTTTGAATAAAAGTATAATCAGAGTTACTGGCTTCCTGGTTCAAAAGTTACTGGAGTTAAAATTTGGTTGCTATTGTCTTTTTGGCATAAATCAATCCCTCAATTTGACCCATCTTACTGACCTATTATGATTATGAAAAGAACTATTCGTAAAACTTTCAGACATCCTTTTCCTCTTAATTGGGACACGTCTTTTGGATAAATATAATCAGAGTTACGGCTTCCTGGTTCAAAAGTACTAGGAGTTACAATTAGTTACTGTAGTCAATTAGCATAAATCAATCACTCATTTTGACCCATCTTACTGACCTATTATGAGTATAAAAGAACCATTCGTAAGACATTCAGACATCCTGTTCCTCTTAATTGGGACACGTTCTTTTGAATAAAAGTATAATCAGAGTTACTGGCTTCCTGGTTCAAAAGTTACTAGAGTTAAAATTTGGTTACTATTGTCTTTTTTGGCATAAATCAATCCCTCAATTGGACCCATCTTACTGACCTATTATGGGTATAAAAGAACCATTCGTAAGACATTCAGACATCCTGTTCCTCTTAATTGGGACACGTTATTTTGAATAAAAGTATAATCAGAGTTACTGGCTTCCTGGTTCAAAAGTTACTAGAGTTAAAATTTGGTTACTATTGTCTTTTTGGCATAAATCAATCCCTCAATTTGAACCCATTCTTACTGACCTATTGATGGAGTATGAAAGAACCATCGTAGACTTCAACATCCTGTTCGTCTAATTGGGAACAACGTTCTTTTTGAATAAAAGATAATCAGAGTTACTGGCTTCCTGGTTCAAAAGTTACTAGAGTTACAATTTAGTTACTGTAGTCAAATTAGCATAAATCAATCACTCATTTTGACCCATCTTACTGACCTATTATTTGTATAAAAGAACCATTCGTAAGAAATTCAGACATCCTGTTCCTCTTGATTTGGAAACGTTCCTTTGAATAAAAGTATAATCAGAGTTACTGGCTTCCTGGTTCAAAAGTTACTAGAGTTAAAATTTGGTTACTATTGTCTTTTTGGCATAAATCAATCCCTCAATTGGACCCATCTTACTGACCTATTATGAGTATGAAAGAACCATTCGTAAGACTTTCAGACATCCTGTTCGTCTTAATTGGGACACGTTATTCTGAATAAAAGTATAATCAGAGTTACTGGCTTCCTGGTTCAAAAGTTACTGGAGTTAAAATTTGGTTGCTATTGTCTTTTTGGCATAAATCAATCCCTCATTTTGACCCATCTTACTGACCTATTATGAGTATGAAAGAACCATTCGTAAAACTTTCAGACATCCTTTTCCTCTTAATTGGGAACGTTCTTTGATAAAAATAATCAGAGTTTACTGGCTTTCCTGCGTTCAAAGTTTAACTAGAGTTAACAAGTTTAGTTACTGTAGTCAAATTTAGCATAAATCAATCACTCATTTTGACCCATCTTACTGACCAATTTTGGGTATAAAAGAACCATTCGTAAGACTCAGACATCCTGTTCCTTTTAATTGGAACACGTTCTTTTTAATAAAAGTATAATCAGAGTTATGGCTTCCTGGTTCAAAAGTTACTAGAGTTAAAATTTGGTTGCTATTGTGTTTTTGGCATAAATCAATCCCTCAATTTGAGACACATCTTACTGACCTATTATGTGTATAAAAGAACCATTCGTAAGGACATTCAAACATCCTGTTCCTCTTGATTGGGACACGTTCTTTTGAATAATAAAAGTATAATCAGAATTACTGGCTTCCTGGTTCAAAAGTTACTAGAGTTAAAATGGTTACTATTGTCTTTTTGGCATAAATCAATCCCTCAATTGGACCCATGTTACTGACCTATTATGGGTATAAAAGAACCATTCGTAAGACATTCAGACATCCTGTTCCTCTTAATTGGGACACGTTATTTTGAATAAAAGTATAATCAGAGTTACTGGCTTCCTGGTTCAAAAGTTACTAGAGTTAAAATTTGGTTACTATTGTCTTTTTGGCATAAATCAATCCCTCAATTGGACCCATCTTACTGACCTATTATGGGTATAAAAGAACCATTCGTAAGACATTCAGACATCCTGTTCCTCTTGATTTGGACACGTTCTTTTGAATAAAAGTATAATCAGAGTTACTGGCTTCCTGGTTCAAAAGTTACTAGAGTTAAAATTTGGTTACTTTTGTCTTTTTGGCATAAATCAATCCCTCAATTGGACCCATCTTACTGACCTATTATGGGTATAAAAGAACCATTCGTAAGACATTCAAACATCCTGTTCCTCTTGATTTTGACACGTTCTTTTGAATAAAAGTATAATCAGAGTTACTGGCTTCCTGGTTCAAAAGTTACTAGAGTTACAATTTAGTTACTGTAGTCAAATTAGCATAAATCAATCACTCACTTTGACCCATCTTACTGACCTATTATGAGTATAAAAGAACCATTCGTAAGACATTCAGACATCCTGTTTCTCTTGATTTGGACACGTTCTTTTGAATAAAAGTATAATCAGAGTTACTGGCTTCCTGGTTCAAAAGTTACTAGAGTTAAAATTTGGTTACTATTGTCTTTTTGGCATAAATCAATCCCTCAATTGGACCCATCTTACTGACCTATTATGAGTATGAAAGAACCATTCGTAAAACTTTCAGACATCCTGTTCGTCTTAATTGGGACACGTTTTTTTGAATAAAAGTATAATCAGAGTTACTGGCTTCCTGGTTCAAAAGTTACTGGAGTTAAAATTTGGTTACTATTGTCTTTTTGGCATAAATCAATCCCTCAATTGGACCCATCTTACTGACCTATTATGAGTATAAAAGAACCATTCGTAAGACATTCAGACATCCTGTTCCTCTTAATTGGAACACGTTCTTTTGAATAAAAGTATAATCAGAGTTACTGGCTTCCTGGTTCAAAAGTTACTGGAGTTAAAATTTGGTTACTATTGTTTTTTGGCAAAAATCAATCCCTCAATTTGACCCATCTTACTGACCTATTATGGGTTATAAAAGAACCAATCGTAAGACATTCAGACATCTGTTCCTTTTAATTGGGACACGTTCTTTTGAATAAAGTATAATCAGAGTTACTGGCTTCCTGCGTTCAAAAGTTACTGGAGTTTAAAATTTGGTTACTGTAGTCAAATTGGATTAAATCAATCCCTCATTTTGACCCATCTAACTGACCTATTTTGGGTATAAAGAAATTCGTAAGACTTTCAGACATCCTACTCCTCTTAATTGGGACACGTTCTTTTGAATAAAAGTATAATTAGAGTTACTGGCTTCCTGGTTCAAAAGTTACTAGAGTTACAATTTAGTTACTGTAGTCAAATTAGCATAAATCAATCACTCATTTTGACCCATCTTACTGACCTATTATGAGTATAAAAGAACCATTCGTAAGACATTCAGACATCCTGTTCCTCTTGATTTGGACACGTTCTTTTGAATAAAAATATAATCAGAGTTACTGGCTTCCTGGTTCAAAAGTTACTAGAGTTAAAATTTGGTTACTATTGTCTTTTTGGCATAAATCAATCCCTCAATTGGACCCATCTTACTGACCTATTATGAGTATGAAAGAACCATTCGTAAGACTTTCAGACATCCTGTTCGTCTTAATTGGGACACGTTATTCTGAATAAAAGTATAATCAGAGTTACTGGCTTCCTGGTTCAAAAGTTACTGGAGTTAAAATTTGGTTGCTGTAATCAAATTGGCATAAATCAATCCCTCATTTTAACACATCTTACCGACCTATTTTGGGTATAAAAGAACAAATCGTGCCACATTCAGACATCCTTTTCCTCTTAATTGGGACACGTTCTTTTGAATAAAAATAATCAGAGTTACTGGCTTCCTGGTTCAAAAGTTACTAGAGTTACAATTTAGTTACTGTTGTCAAATTAGCATAAATCAATCACTCATTTTGACCCATCTTACTGACCTATTATGAGTATAAAAGAAAAATTCGTAAGACATTCAGACATCCTGCTCCTCTTAATTGGGACACGTTCTTTTGAATTAAAGTATATAATCAGAGTTACTGGCCTCCTGGTTCAAAAGTTACTAGAGTTAAAATTTGGTTACTATTGTCTTTTTGGCATAAATCAATCCCTCAATTGGACCCATCTTACTGATCTATTATGAGTATATAAAAGAACCATTCGTAAGACATTCAGACATCCTGGTTCCTCTTGAAATTAGCGTTCTTTTGAAATAAAAGTATAATCAGATATTTGCGTCAAGGTTGAAAAATCAAAAGAGTCCTAATGTCTTTAAGATTGTCTTTTGGCATTAAATCAATCCCTCAATATGGACCATGTATACTGACCTATTATGGGGTATAAAAGAACCATTCGTAAGACATTCAGACATCCTGTTCCTCTTTATTGGGACACGTTCTTTTGAATAAAAGTTAATTAATCAGAGTACTGGCTTCCGTTGCGTTCAAAAGTTACTAGAGTTAAAATTTGGTACTATTGTCTTTTTGGCATAAATCAATCCCTCAATTTGACATCTTACTGACCTATTATGAGTATGAAAGAACCATTCGTAAGACTTTCAGACATCCTGTTCGTCTCGTAATTGGGACAAATACTGTTCTACTAAAGTCTAATCAAGTGAGTTGACTTCATATGACCTTAAAAAGTTGCTTAGCAGGTACAATCAGTTTTACTGTAGTCAATTAGCATTGAAAATCAAATCCGTTCAATTGAGACCCATCTTACTGGGACCATATTATGAGTATAAAAAAGGAACCCATTCGAAGACATTTTCAGGAACAATCCTGTTCCTCTTTGATTTGGGGACCACGTTCTTTCTGAATAAAAGTATAATCAGAGTTTTACTGGGTTCCTGGTTCCCAAAAAGGGTAACTAAGAAGTTTTTTAAAAAATTTTGGTTACTATGGTCCTTTGGCATAATTTCAAATCCCCTCCAATTGGACCCATTTATGGACATTATGGTATAAAAAGAACCATTCGTAAGACATTCAAACATCCTGTTCCTCTTGATTTTGACACGTTCTCTTTTAAATAAAAGTATAATCAGAGTAACTGGCTTCCTGGTTCAAAAGTTACTAGAGTTAAAATTTGGTTACTATTGTCTTTTTTTTATTTGGCATAAATCAATCCCTCAATTGGACCAATCTTACTGACCTATTAGGTATAAAAGAACCATTCGTAAGACATTCAGACATCCTGTTCCTTAATCTTCTCTGACTCATTCATTTATTTGGGCCAGGCCTTTTGAGTACTCAGCATTTATGGGATGAGAAACCGGGTGCTTTAAAACTACGTTTGAACGTCTTTTTTGGGGACGTGGATGGCCTAGAGGTTAG